>PVIH01002075.1:114556-204513 GCA_004025045.1 Sigmodon hispidus
GAGAGGGAGCACAGAGAGGGAGCACTGAGAGGGAGCACAGAGAGGGAGCACAGAGAGGGAGCACTGAGAGGGAGCAGGCACCACTAAGATCTGGATGGTATTTATCCTCCACCCACTTAGACTTCATCTATTAGAGGCTTGGTCCTCAGTGTGCTTACGTTAGGAGATGGGACCTTGAAACGACAGGCTATTGACCTTTGAGGGAGCTGTGAAGCCATGCAGTTCCCATGAGACCTGCATAGCTTTGTGAGAGGGTGGGAATAAATGGCCAGACTGACCCTTCCCACTCTGGCTTCTAGCTATCTGCCATATGACAGCTGAAGGGCCCTCACCAGGCTCAAGCAAATATTGATGCCATGCTCTTGAACCTCCAAAGCTGTTAACTAAATAAACGTTCCTGTATACATCACCAACATGTTGTATTGTAGCAATGAAAAATAGATACTTACATTTGTCTTAGAGTTTCTATTGCTGTCACAATGATCATGGCGATTCCTATAAAGGAAAACATTTATTTGGGGGACTTACAGTTTCAGAGGGTTAGTCCATTATCATCATGGTGGGAAATGGCAGTGTACAGGCAGACATGGTGCCAGAGAAAGAGCTGAGAGTGTTACATCTTTGATCCTTAGGCAACAGGAGGTGAAAACTGAAACATTAAGACGTGGCTTGAGCATCTATAAGACCTCAGACCTGCCCCTACAGTGACACACTTCCTCCAACAAGGTCACACCTACTCCGACAAAACAATGCCTCAAAATAATGCCACTCCCTATGAGCTTATGGGGGCCAATTACATAACTACCATACATCCACTCTAGGATTGTCAGCTTTTTCATAATTTATCAAAGAGTCTTCAGCTTCAGGTAATACAATCTCTCAGTTACAATGCTATGATCATGAAGACATTTACTTGCCTCCTATCGAGAAAATTTCAGCCAGCACTCAGGAGATAGAGGCAAAAAGATCTCTGTGAGTTCTAGGGAGAGCCTTGTACTGGATAATTTTATGTCAACTTGATACAGCTGAAGTCATTTAAGAGGAGAAATCCTTAATTTAAAAATGCCTCCAGCCAGGTGGTGATGGTGCACACCTTTAATCCCAGCACCAGGGAGACAGAGGCAGGCAAATCTCTGTGAGTTCAAGGCCACCCTGGTCTACAAATTGAGTTTCAGAACTGCAAGGACTGTTAAACAGAGATACTCTCTCTTGAAAAACAAAACAAAGAAAGAAAGAAAAAAAGAAAATGCCCCCATAAGATCAGGCTGCAGACAAGCCTGTAGGGCATTTTCTTAATTAGAGATTGGTGTGAAAGGCCCCAGGCCATTGTGGTTAGGGCTACCCTGGGCTGGCCATCCTAGGCTCTATAAGAAAGCAGGCTGAGCAAACCATAAGGAGTAAGCTAGTAAGCAGCATTCCTCCATGGCCTCCGCATCAGTTCCTGCCTCCAGGTTCCTGCCATACTTGAGATATTGCCCTGACTTCTTAATGATGAACTGTGTTGTGAAAGCATAAGCTGAATAAACCCTTTCCTCCCAAGTCACTTTGGTCATGGTGCTTCATCACAGCAATACCAATCCTAAGACACTGTGTCTCGAAGAAAGAAAAAAAGAAAGAAGGAGAGAAGGAGGGAGGGAAGGAGGAAATAAAAGAAGAAAGAAACAAAGAAACAATGAGAGCAGAAGGAAAAAACTGACCCAGAACATCCCGAAGAGGGATAACAAAGATCAACGCTGATTCAGGGAAAGGTTACATCATGAACCAAGAAGGGCAGTTCATCAGCCTCCCCTCCGCCCCATTCCACAGCAAAACTCCGGGGAGTGGGCAGCATCTTCTGCAAAGGAACCCAGCAGGAGGCAAGGAGACTAGCATCCTGTGGTGGAAATGTTCTCTGTATAATGTAAATAAAGGACTGTTTTGGCCTATGTAGAGCACCGTAGAAGTGGGTGGAGAATCAGAGGACAGGCAGGTAGGAGAAGGGTGGAGTTAGTCAGTCTCCATCCGACCCCCGAAGGAGGAACATGTAAGAGATACAGGTGAGCCACGGGCTGAGCCACGTGGCGGGTAGATTAGTAGAAATGGGTTGATTTAAGATGAAAGAGCTAGCTAGTAATGTGCTTGAGACATGGGCCAAACAGTATAAAGTTAATATAAGTGTGTGATTCATTTCTTTGGGGGACAAAAGCCGCCGCGGGCCAGGTACAAAACTCCGGAAAACATTCTACAACAGCATCCAGCCAAAGTGCCAAGTGGAAAGACTGTGTGCAGAGCCTCACGGGAACTCCAGGCTGCTTGTCCTGTGAGCACTTCCGACGGCACCTGACAGAGTGAGTTCACGGGCTCATTTTCACTGTAAACTCGACGCTGTGTTTTCTAGGTTTGATTTCAAAATAATGTAATTACAATGCATGGTTTTTAGCTCTGAGTAATTTATTCTTTTCTTTCGGTGTTATAATTTACAACACATTCTGACCTCAAGCTCCCTCCCCCCACTTCCCCGGCCCCCAACACACACCGCCCTTCTTCCTAGTGCTTCTGCTTCTCCCCGGAAAAGAGCAGGCCTCCACTGTACACATCCATAAAGTGGAAACCTTGACAACAAAAGGGAACAAATGGGCCTGTGTGCCTCAGTTTTGCCAGCACGAAGAATCACGTCAAGCCTGATCATACATCTCTGCTGTCATATGCCCTAACATTGAAAATGAATCCAAATGTCTGGCAAGATGGCCCAGTGAGTAAAGGTGCTTCTGTCAAGACCTGAGTCCAGTCCATGGGAGCAACACAGAAGGAAAAAGAACAATTCATATAAGTTGTCCTTTGACTTCCACCCACACGTGCACATTCATTGCCCTCCATAATTAACTAACTTAATTAATTAATGCAATAATAAAGAGAAACAGAAAAAAATCATCTACAGGTTCTCCATCACATCTCCCTGTTGTCATTTGTGTGCCTCAGGCTCAAGAAGACAGCTTTCTGATTACTGTCCCATTTCACTAAGATTCCAGAGCTCAAATAAAAACCCACTGGTGCTGAATGTGGTCCAGAGTTGAACTAAGAACATAAACCCCATGACCTCAGTAGCTCTCTGTACTGCTAGTGCCCAGACTGTGGTTTCTAAGGACAAATTCCCCCTATCAAAACCCTGAGCTCTGCAGAGACATGGCTGAGCCCAACCTATGGGAAGGGCCTCTGGATGAACCTGCTTCTGCTCTTTCCCACACCAGATGGCAGGCATGCCCTGAAGGAACACCAGAGCAAGACCAAGGGACTTGAGGACTGTCTGAAAAGACAGACTAATTCCAGCCTCCATAACAGTAATTATTTCAACCAATTAAAATGCACAAATATCTTTGAATTCATTAGTTTGGTTATTTCTTAACCTTTTGGGGCCACTAGGAAAGTGGTTTTATTTAGAGAGCTGTGGGGTGAGCCACAGAAACATGAATTCTGCTTTTCCTTTACCGGCCACACAATTAGGTAGCCAAGGAGCGCAAATTTGACTGAGAGGTGGCTGCTCCCGATAGAACTATTTCAACCACAGGTACAAAGGAAAGGATAGGGTGCCAACCATCATTGTGCATCTACTAATTTATTTGAGATTTATTTCCAAACCACTAATGAATTAATGAAGCCAAACTGTGACCATCAGAACATGAAGAGTTCTAAAGAGGAAGAAAAAAAAGTTCGAAGTTCCTCACACTCACACAAAGGCTGCAGCCTCAGAGCAAGACCAGCCTGTGCCCTGACATCCTGGCGCCTCTCTCTCTGCACAACAGAGTCCTAGTAATGGGGGGCAATGAAGATGCCCCTCTCCAGACTTGGTTAAGATGCTGGCTCCCTGGGACCCAGGCTCTGACCCCTAGAATTCCCATGACTTTGGGCCACTGTGCAGCCTGAAGACACACCTCCATTGGTCCAGGCCCTCCGCACCCCTGCTGCTGCTGGAAGTCATCATCTCCAGTAATGTCCACCATGGCGGGTGCTGGGGACATGACCCTCATGAGCCATATTCCTGACGTTGCCATAGCTCCTCCACAACAGTGAGGCTCATTGGGGGGGGGGGGTCCAGACACATGCACCATGCAGCAGGACTTGACACTGCAGCCCTCCCTACAAGGGACTCCACCTGAAGTCGGCCTTGTAGGACAAAGCTCCAGACTCAGAAAAGTCCCTGGCAACTCTAGATCAGACAGAGGTTAATGTCCAGAATTTACAAAGTACTCCAAAAAAAAAAATTACAGAACCCCCAACTGCCCAACTAATAAATGGAAAAACTATCTATTTACAGTTCTCAAAAGAATAAATGCAACTGGCTAATAAGCTCATAGAAAAGGTCAACATCGTTAGCCATCAGAGAAATGCAGAACTACAATGAGATTCCCAAACAAAATGGCTCTTAGCAAGAAACAAACATCCCAGCTTTGGTGGCACATGCCTTTAATTCCAGTACTCAGGAGGCAGAAGCAGGCAGATATCTGTGAGTTCGAAGCCACCGTGATCTACATATCGGGTTCCAAGACAGCCAGGACTGTTACACAGAGAAAACCCATCTCAAAACAAACAAACAAATAAAGAAAGAAATGCTGGTCGGGATGTGGTTAAAAAGGAGTTCTTGGTTAATGCTTGTGGGAGTTGAAACTGGTAGGTGCTGCCACTGTTGAAATCAGTGTAGATGTTCTTTAGAAACACTGGCCCCTAGGCCAGCTATAGCACCCTAGGGTGTACACTAGAAAGAATCTAAATCAGCATACCATGGAAATTTGTAACATTATTCCAGACAGCAACCTGAGTGCTCACCAGCACATGAATGGATAAAGAAAATGTGGTACAAATATGAGAATTCTTTAGTGGTTAAAAAAAAATGAAACTGTGATATTTATAGGAGAATAAGTGGAACATGAAATTATGTAACATGAAATCAGTTGAATGCATAAGGATAAATACTGTATGTTTTTGTCGTATATGGATGCCAGACTTTAATATATGTGACATGAGAGCAGAATGGGGAGGGCCAGAAACTATATATGTGTATGAAAGAATCATAATGAAGCCCAGTTTTCAATTCCAACTATCAAGATTAGGTTCTTAGAAAGAAAAAGAATCAGATGAGGGTCCCCAGGACTGACTCCTGGGGCATCACCCCAACTTCCGAGTATCCCTACTGACCAGCAGTAGTTGCTTCTGTAAGACCTGATATATTCCCAACTGCCAGAGTGACCCCACCACTGAAGAGTCCCAACTATGCCCAGTGATGGGTGCTTGCTCCACTAAATCCTAAGGTCACACAGCCCTGGCAGCCTGCATCCCCAGTGCAGTCACACTGCCACCTCCGCAGACACTTGCAATCTAAGCCAATGAGACACTCACAACCACCACTGATGTCGACCGTAGCTAACGAATTCACATAGAATTCATGCCTTCACCGAATTCACCTTCATGCCCTTCTCTGAACCAAAGCTGAAGTACCAGGTTACATCAACCTGCGTCAGCCCAGAGCCACTCTGCAGAACCAGATGAGGTGATAGCCACACAAGATTCACAGACGAGATGAGGACAGAGTCAAGAAAGCAACAGCCATAGACCAGAGAGACTCCCAGAAACAGAGGAAAGAAAACCCATGGTGTTTCTAAAACCAATTTCAAAATTATGACCCTAAGAAACTTGGGGAAACTCAAGAGAGTGAAGATGGAGAATTGAAGAAACTG
This sequence comes from Sigmodon hispidus, assembly GCA_004025045.1. Classification (NCBI taxonomy): domain Eukaryota; kingdom Metazoa; phylum Chordata; class Mammalia; order Rodentia; family Cricetidae; genus Sigmodon; species Sigmodon hispidus. Next base: position 120,265 of record PVIH01002075.1, read on the forward strand.
AAGAAAGCAACAGATGACCTGAAACCATCATCTCAAGAGCAGGACTGACAGTGTAAGAGCCAAATCAAAATCTAGAGCCAGAGAGTGCAATCAATAAAATAAAAGATACAATGGAAAATCTCAACAACAGAGTAGACCAAGCAGAAAAAAAGAATTACTAAACTTGAAGAGAAGTCTTTTGAAATAACTCAAACAAAATAATAATAATAATAATAATAATAGTAAAGAATAAAAAAATAAAGAAAGCCTATGAGACTTGCAAAACAGCATTAGGTAAACAAATGTTCACTTTCTGAGTGTTACATGAGATAAGCAAAGCATGGAAAGCTATTCCAAGAGCTAATGGCTAAAAGCTTCCCCAGCCTTTGAAAAAGTATAAACATCCAAGACCAGCAGACTCAGAGGATTCCAAACAGGACTTATCTTAAACCAGCTCCTCTACATAGTATGGTACAGTCCAAAGGTCAAAAGTCTAAGACTGAGAATTCAAAGCAAGATGAGGTGCTGCCAGCCTATATCCATGGCACCCAGGAGGCAGAGGCAGGGGATTGCTTTGAGCCTAAGGCCAGCCTGGTCCACACCAGCCACAGTGCTTTAGTTTCCTTTCTATCTCTGTGATGAACACCATGACCAAATGCAATGTGGGGAAGAAAGGATTTGCTTGTCTTACATTTGCACAACATAGTCCACCATTCAGGGAACCCAGATCAGGAACGTGGAGGCAGGATCTGATGCAGAGGCCATAGAGGAGTTCTTGCTCCTCACGGTTTCTCAGTCTGCTTTCTTATCTATTCAGGACCACCAGCTCAGGGATGGCACCAGCAACAGTGAGCTGGGCCCTCCCACATCAACCATCAGTCAAAAAAAATGTACCACAGCCAGGCTGGTGGCTCATGCCTCTAATCCTAACACTCAGGAGACCAAAGGCAGACAGACCTCTGAGGGTTCAAGGTTCTTTAGAGGGAGTTCCAGGACAGTCAGGAATACACAGAGAAACTCAGTCTTGAAAAACAATGGAAGGCAGAGGGAGGGATGGGGGAGACATAGAAAGAGTCTGTCTAAAATAATTAATAATAATAGTAATAATAATTCATAAATTTTAAAGAGAACAATTTGGAAAGCTGAGACAGGAGCACTCTGTGTATTTAAATCTGCCTCAGCTACAGAGTAAACCCCAGGTCAGCCTAGGCTGCAGAAGGAAAGCCTGAGCTGCAGGAGAGGACCCTGTCTCAGTTTAGAGACTAAAACAAGCAAATACAAAAGATCAATAGCAAGGTTTTGTAAAGATGAATAAAATTAAATAAGCATCAGCCAGGCTCAGAAGAGCAGAAGAGGGAGGGAAGAGTCATATAAATAAAATCACAGATGAAAAATGAGTCAACAAATACCATGGGGATACAAAAGACTGATCCTTAAAGACTGCCAAGAGCAGCTTTAGACCTACAGATTTTAAGACTAAATAAAGGGATCGCCTTTTGTGCATACACAACCAACCCATATTGAAGCTTGAAACTAAAACCTAAGACATCACAATAGCTGATGTCAGACTACAATACAACGCTGTGGAGAGCAAAGCAGCGTGATGCTGGCCTAAATGAAAGGCTATACAGACCAATGGAAAGAGTATAAAATCCAGATATTAATTCAGACACTTATAGTCAACTGATTTTTTTAGCAAAGGAGCCATAAATACACAGCGGAGAAAGGATATTCTCTTCCATAAGTGGTGCTGGGAAAACAGAATTCAGAGACAGACAGACAGGGAGTGTGAAACCCAGAGACGTCAACTCAGAACAGGTCCAAGTGAGAACTGAAGCAAAAGATGCCAGAAGGAAACCAGATGAAAGCGGAGCGGGAAGAAGTTGAGACACTGGCAAACGACAGTGTTTTAGAGAAACCCTCAAATGCACAGACAACAACAGCAAAAATAGACAGATGGGATTGTGTCATACTACGAAGCTGTGAATGGCAGAGGAAACAGTCAACTGAATGAAGAGAGCCTGCAGGAAGACAGAACATATCTTCAAACTATTCATCTGAAAAAGAATTAATAGCAAAAAAAAAAAATCTGTTTTTTTTAAATGAAGGAGTAGACCTTCCTCAAATACAGATAAAACAAATGGTCAACAACTATTTAAAAAAAAAAAATGTTCAGCCAGCTGATCACCAGGGAAACATAGCTACAATGGGGCATCATTGAATCCCGGTTAGAACAGGTATGATGAAGAGATGAGAGGTAACAATAAATGACAATAAGGATGCCGGCAGAATAGGGTTAGTGTAGCCACCGAGGAAAACAGCATGGAGGCTTCTCAAAACCTGAGACGTCTACCATACAGCTCTGCGGTCCCACCACTGAGTACATAAGCCAAGGGCAACAGGTCATGCCATGGAAGAAGTACCTGTATGCCCACTGCAATTGCACTATTACTCACAAGGGCCAGGGAATGAAATCTACTGAGATAGACATTGGTGGATGAATGGTTTAAAAGGTGTGGTCTGAGGCAAGGGCTGGAGAGACAGCCCAGCAAGTAAGAACATGAACTGCTCTTGCAGAGAATCCAGTTTTCAGTCCCAGCATCAGGCAACTCACAAACACATGTAACTCCAATTCCAGGGGATCCAATGACTTCTTCTAGTTCCCATGGGTATCAGTACTCATGGATGCATGCACACACAGAGAGTTTAAAAAAAAAGCAAAATGAGTCTTCAAAAACTTATTTTAAAAATAAATAATGGGGTCCATAAACCCAGTGGAATATCATCAACCACTGAAGAGATAAAATTCTGTCAAAAGCAGCCAGCAACATGGATGGAACTGGGTGTTATTAGGTTAGTGAAATGACCCAGACATAGAAAGACAAACTGTACATTCCCATTCATTTGCATAAGGAAGTTAGGAGAGTTGACCACGTAGTAGAGAATAGAATACAGATCCCTGGAGGTTCTGCAAAATGGGATGACGGGTGTGGAATAGACAATGAACATCCAAATACAGTTGGAAGAAGTGTTAGATGCTGTGGAACAAGCACTACAGTGGAGAGGTCGGAAGCTCTCACACGTAAGACCAGATGGAGAGACGGAAATGCTCATACTGCATTGCATGCACCCAGTTAAAAAACTACACCCACAGATATGTGCACAGTGTGTCAAATAAGGTGTTTAATGAAACGGCTATTGGCAACTTGCTTAACGGTAAAACAATTACTTTGCTACATTTTATATCATGTTATAATGAAGTACATCTTAGCTGTTGTTTTGTTTTTAAAGCTGTGTCTTATATCCCAGGCTGGCCTCACACTAACTGTATAGCTGAACATGATCTTGAACTCCTGATCTTCCTGCATCTGTGTCCCAAGCAATTACAGGCATGTGACTCCACATCTGGCTCTGAATCTGGTCACTCTGCAGACCCTGCTTACAATTTCCAAAATCACAGGATGTGGATATCTAATACCCTAGTTTCTTCAACAGATAAATTCTAAGGAAGAACACTCAGAGACGTGTCTAGAAAACACTGAGCAGATGTGCCAGCCAGCTGCACTGTGAGCCACATCAGGGGCTTTATTTCACTTCTTTTACTAATTTTGACATTTACGAGACAATTAGAATTTTGAATAGAAACTAGGTATTTACCATTAGTGAATACTAAATAATACTATTGTCATTTAAAAAACTCTAATCTTTCAGAAATACACTGGAATATTTGAAGATTAAATTATCTTGTCTGAGATGAGTGGCATGGATGTCCAGATAATTTGAGAAGAAGTGGGTGAGACCAAAAGATCAGAACAGGGTGTGATGAAGACAGGACAGGGTGTGATGGAGCCAGGACGGGGTATGATGAAGCTAGAACAGGGTATGATGGAGCCTGGATAGGGTGTGATGGAGCCTGAACAGCATATGATGGAGCCAGAACAGGGTGTGATGAAGATAGGACAGGGTGTGATGGAGTCAGGACAGGGTGTAATGGAGTCAAGACAGGGTGTAATGAAGCTAGAACAAGGTATGATGGAGCTTGGACAGGGTGTGATGAAGTCAGGACAGGGTGTAATGAAGCTAGAACAAAGTATGATGGAGCCTGGATAGGGTATGATGGAGCCTGGATAGGGTGTGATGGATCTAGGACAGGGTGTGATGGAGCTAGGACAGGGTGTGATGGAGTCAGGACAGGGTGTGATGGAGCCTGGATAGGGTGTAATGGAGCCTGGATAGGGTGTGATGGATCTAGGACAGGGTGTGATGGAGCTAGGACAGGGTGTGATGGAGCCAGGACAGGGTGTGATGGAGCCTGGATAGGGTATGATGGAGCCAGGACAGGATGTGATGGAGTCAAAGCTGGTGGGTGCCAGAAGGTTCATTCTGTGCCTTTCATTCTACTGTTGGCTATGCTAGACTCTTTCCTAACAAAAATTTGCATGTCAAATTTTGTGTATAACTTATTACACATGAGGGCTGGAGAGATGGCTCAGCAGTTAAGAGCACTGACCATTCTTCTGGAGGACCTGAGTTCAATTCCCAGCATCCACATGGCAGCTAACAACTGTCTGTAATTCCAAGATCTGACATCCTTACACAGTTATACATGCAGGCAGAAATACCAATTCACATAAAATAAAATAAATATTAAAAAAGTTATTACACATAAAATTTTTCTTTTCAAATTATTTAGCATACTCCACCGTTCTTTAAAAATCCACTTTTCAGCCAGGCACAAACATCTCTGGCCCTGCTGGTGGTGCAGAATTGGCTCAACCAGACCCTGAAACTATGTGCTTGCACAAACTGTGGTCCTCACAGGCAGATGGGATTCCACTCACATGTCTTTTCTGTGACATCATACGGATATCCATGCTGAGAAACCTGGAAGTAGGAGACACCTCAGATCAGGTATGACATGTGATGGGATGACAAGGAGCCACCTAAGACAATACTTAGCAAATAGAATGTTTCAGGCTTCCTGTGGGATGAGGAGGCATGGCTGTGAGCCCCACATGACACCAGTTCTTCCAACACCAGCACTCGTGTTTCAGATAGAAGCTAAGCAGTTAGCGAAGCCCCTTCTTTTCTCAGAAGGCTTCTGGGGAGCTAAAAAGATTAGTTGATGAAGTGCTTGCTGAGTTTGAATCCTCAACAGCCATGTAAAAAGCCAAGTGTGGCAGCGTGTGCCTGCAGCCCTGGTTCTGATGAGACAAAATTAGAGGATCCCTGGAGCTCACCGGTCAGTTGGTCTAGCCAGCTGGTGAGTTCCAGATTCAGTGAGGGACCCTGTCTCAAAAAACAAAGTAGTGAGGTATTGAGGGAGACATTCACTGTTGGGCCTCCAGCCTCTACCCCACATACACTGCCACACCCACACACATCCACCCCAAAGAAGGTCTTCCAGGATTCCGTGTCAGATGCGTTACATCTTCCTCCACCTGGCTTGGTCCTTGAATTCTTCATTCTTGTTCCTTTTCTGAGGTCCCTTCCCCTCACAAGTCACCATGTGTTATACATTCCCTGAAAATCAGCTAGACTGGCTGACTGGTGAGTTCCAGGGATCCTCCAAGTTCTAGGCTGTGGGCACACACTGCGGCGCCTGGCTTTTTACATGGCTGTTGAGGATCTAAACTAACAAGGCTAGGTTTCAAAGTGAGGGTGTCTCTGCCCAGGAACTCCTCCATGCCATGCCCTTTGCTTCCTCTTCCAGTACACTGATTGGGACATGAGACACCAGATGCCTCTCAGAATGCCCTCTGGAAGACACTTCCTGCTTGACCGCCCACAGAATCCTCAGCATGTTTCCTTAAGCAAAGATAGTCTCTCTATGGGAAAAAAAAATCTTTCTGTTTTAAAGTAAGATTCTTATGTCCTCCAAATGGGAGATATGGAAAGGTAGTTCCTATTTCTAGGCCCCTCTCTTGTGGCCACAGAGCCCCAGGAGAATAGCTAGAATATAGATAGCTACAAATAGAAAGACTATTCTTCCTAGCCTCCCTTAGCCGTGTGACTAAAAAATGACCAAGGGGCTGTGAGCTTCATATGTCCCATTTCCAAGAGAAGGGAACACTGATTTCTTTTTTTTTTCTTTTTTTTTTTCTTTTTAGATCTATCCATTTATTATGTATACAGTGTTCTGCCTGTTCTGCAGGCCAGAAGAGGGCACCAGATCTCACTACGCATGGCCGTGAGCCACCAGATGGTTGCTGGGAACTGAACCCAGGATCTCTGGAAAAGCAGCCAGAGCTTCCAACCGCTGAGCCATCTCTCCAGCCCTGGGAACACTGATTCCTGTCTCTCCCATCCTGCCATACACAAGGTGGGCTTGGTCTTGAAATCACCTAGGATATATAGATCTGGGAATCAAACCCTCAAGAAAAGAAATAACAACCCAACAGAAGAGATGGAGGCAATGGCCTTTCCTGTACAACCCCCACTGCCACAAACCACTGATCCTCGACCTCGTAAGAGTAAGTGCCTTTTGTTTAAACCACCATTCATGGGGGCTGGAGAGATGGCTCAGCGGTTAAGAGCACCGTCTGCTCTTCCAGAGGACCCGGGTTCGATTCCCAGCACCCACATGGCAGCTAACAACTGTCTATAGTTCCAGTTCCAGGCAAAACACCAAGGCAAATAAATTAATAAATAAAGTTTAAAAAAAAAAAACCACCATTCATACGGGGTTTGTTTTCCAGTAAGCGGCCAAGCCTAGACCACACACAGTTTTTTGGCTTTACTGGCCTGCCATGGTACCCAGGTCTCCAGGTTATCTTTAACTGCCATGGTACCCAGGTCTCCAGGTTATCTTTAACTGCCATGGTACCCAGGTCTCCAGGTTATCTTTAACTGGGTTCTTCCATAAGCAAAGCCTGAGGCACCAAGTTCCTTCAAGCACAAAATTTATTCACTGAGGACCGTATCCCACTGGGAATCAAGGAAGAAGTCAGGGCACTCAGAGTGAGAAACACCTCTATCCTGCTTAAGCCAGACCCTAAAGGACCTTGGGGCTCATCTTGTTGAAAGCCACACATTTCAGGGTGGCTTGAGACTTGGGGTTTAGGACTAGGCGTGGGATCCCAGAAACAAGGTGCTACACACAAAGAACCCAGAAGCCGTATAGTTGGGTCCTTTGTGATTCCTGTTCACCTTGACCCCAAAAGATGAATATTCCACTGGAATCTTCAGCCAGCTCCCACTCACCTTTATTACCTGTCCCCATGGGTACCATGGAGGACACCATGAGGCCTGGGATTCAGCTGCCTGGTAGCCTGTGCTGACAGTACATCCCAGCACAGAACCACAGACGGGCAAGGACCTCCCCAAGTCAGCTAGCCTGGAGGAGCTGGGTAGGCAGGAAGAGAGTGGAACAAAGATACAAAGTGGGTTAAGCTGTAAGGAAACCCCAGGGGAATAGGCTGGTGTAGGTCGTGGCCTCAGTGGTTGCTCTACCAGTCCTTAGAGGTCCTGTCTCGCGTGGTCCCCACTACGCAAGGACACCAAGAGGATTCAGCTGTGAATCCTGGAATAAAAGAACAGGATACCTGGACTGAGAGGTGAGAAGTTGGCAAGAGGCACGTGACCATCACAGTAGTTCTTGTGCTGAATGGAAATCCTGCAGCTTGGGAAACTGAAGGGCCAGCCAGAATAGCTATGAAGGCCTTTCTCGTTGCCTACGGATGCTTCTGAGAAGCATCAATTCCTGGCTGCTTCCCATGGCTGCTTCCCACTCTCACAAGCAGCACTGGTCCAGAGACAGCTCTGAGCAGAGTAGCTAAGAAGCTAAGCAGCCACATCTTCAAGAGACACAGGCTCTGGGGCAGAGTAGGCACTGCTGTGCCTGATGCTCATGGCTGCTCCTATAAGGGGTCAGCAGAGCCATTGGAAAGGAAATATGAGTGGGTTTCACTGGCATGAAAAGGCAGGTGAATCCATTTTGGATAGGCTGGCTGCCCAACATCCAAAGCTTGCTTAAGGAGAGCCCTCCTGTGTGTGGTCCTGTGTGGGCAATGTCCTGTTTCCCACTACAAGAATTGTAAGGGACCAGACTCATGTCTGGGATTCTAATGCTTCAGATCTGGGGCACAGGTCAGCACAGACTCTTGAGCCCCTGAAAGCCAAAACAGCCTTTTTATCTTAGGCTGTATAGAAACTCTCTATGCAGAAACCCTGGAGACTATTCTTGACAGGAAAGAGGACACAAGTAATCCTTGGCCTGTGCGTCCCGAGAGGACACTTCCCCAGATTGAGGCCACCTTAAAGACAAACTGCACAGGGACTCTCAGCCAGCAAAACAGCCCCAAGAGACATGGCAACTCACTAAAGTTTCCCAATGGTCACTGCACTCAGTGAGCCCCAGCAGAGTTTGGGGCCTTGGTCAAGCTTCTGTCCTTGTTCTCATACTGCTGAAAGCCTGTTCTACTTGCCCTGTGGGACAAACACTAAGAGTAGGGTTCGAAGGGCAAGCCTGGATCCACCCAGAAGGCTTCAGTTAGCAGCAGCTGTGGAAAGGATAGTGGACTGGCGTCTGAACTGGAAGGATTCCTGGGACAGGAATGTAGTGCCCAATCGGCTGCCTTTAGTGGCTCTTTGCACTTTTCAGGGTGCTACTGGAAGCTACCATGGTTCCAAAGGATCAATGTTTGGAGGAGAGGACTGTTGGAGCAGAGGAAGTGAAATTTCAGAATGATGCTAGGACATCTGCAAGGTCAGAGTGGGACTCAGGCTGGAGATAGAGAGTAAGGGACACAGTGGAGTTCTAAAGGAAAGAGTCGTCACCTGGCTGAGATACGGACATAGCACAAAGCGATCCTGGCACATGTCTCTTGCTCCAAAACCCTTCCCTGGAAATCAAGTCTGCTCCCTGCGCAGCCGGAAGGGGCCAGTGCCACCTGTCTTTCAGCTCCATGTCTTCTCAGTGCCACTGAGTGCCTCCCACCTGGGAGCGTTTAAATTCAATTTAAATAATTCAATTAATCAAATGGAATGAATTGTAACTGAGCTTCATTAGTTGTAATGATTGCAATAATTAATTGAACGTAACCAGATGTTTCTCCCTGGGGAGTAGTAACAAGAAAAGGTGAACAGTGACATCTGAGATGCTAGCTGAGTTGACGGAGAATGAGCTCAGAGCTCACAACCCTGCTTGACTCTCCAGGGCTAGAGAGGAGCCTGTTACACAGTCAGTACTCAGGTAGCATCTACTATGTGCCAAGCCCCACAGAGCACACAAACACCCCTGCTGTCGAGATTTCATTTTGTTTAGGAGCCATGGGCAGTAGAGTACCATGGACGGAAAGTCTGGAAGATGAATGAACAGAGCTCCATCCCCAACCAGAGATGCTGCTTCCTCCCCAAGTCAAGTCATTTGGGTATTCTAAGGAAACAGAGCTTGTGTGCTGTACCACAGGAGGTGACTGTGGCTGGCTAAACTTGGCTTGGGAGGTAGCCCAGTTTGCAATGGTGCATGAGGACTTCTGGTTTCTGAGCGCTCTCTGGTTCTGCTCTGAGTGGCCAGATCCTTTTTGAATCTCTGTGAGATTCTGGAGAGTCTTTCTATCAGCAGCCATAGAGATAGAGGGGCTCTATTGAATGTAAGGCAACCAGTATATATGTGTACCCTCCACTGTGCTGGGGGGGTGGGGGAGCACAGAAGCAATCACTCACATACCAGAGTGTGCCGCACAGCCCCTGTTGCAGGCTTCAGGTCACTTATCTTTGCGGAGTGACCTCCCTGGATGTCACTCCATGATGGGGTGGGAGACATAAAGGTAAAACCAAATGCTCAAGTCTCCATAGGCTTGAGAATGGCTAGGGAAAGTCTTAGGCACCCACTCTTATTCCTGCTGGGAGATGGGGTAACCTGGATCCTGCTGCCCAGGTATATCCCTCCCCACAAAATAAAAAGCTGGAGATAAAGGAGAGTGGGCTTCCGGCAGCCTGTGCAGGTTTTCATAACTGGAGCAGAGAAGTTTGCAGATTCTGGACCTGTGGTATTGACAGTCACATTACCAGGTAAGCAAATGGCTTTTCCCAGCTCAGCCTCCAGCACAGAATTGGATCATCTTGGGTGTGCAGGAACACCCCACAGGAAGTCAGCCATGATGGGACTGGTTCCACATGAGGGCTGTCCAGACTTCACATAGCTCTGTCAGGACCTTCATCTAGATCCCGTGTCTCCCTACCCCACCTTCCAACCTCACATGGGCGAACCAGGCTCTGAGTAATCAGACCCTCCTGGTCCAGTCCCAGAGGCAGAGGAAGGACTAGAACACCAACAAATAACCATTAAGGAAAGGAGGCAAGCCACGGGCAGATTTTCAGGGGTGGGGGGTATCTCTGGGCAGATCTCAAGGAAAATATGGAGGGAGGAGAAGACAGTGTGTGTCTATGGAAATAAAGGGCAGAGTGAGGCACACAGAGTGACAGGGCCAGCGACTTTGGGGCATTGTAGGACCCCGAAAGGTACGATTTTTCTTGTTACTGTGCCAAAATGTCTGAGAAATGCAGTGTAAGGGAGGAAGGTTTGAGCTTTGTCTTAGTTTGAGGATAGTCAGTCCATCACGGTGGGGAAGCCATGGTGGTCGGAGTTTGAGGCAGCTGGTCACGGAGCATCATCCACAGCCAGAGGGAGCTGGATGCTGCTTCCTCTCGATTTCTCCTTTCCACTCAGTCCAGGAGCTTGTGCCATAGAATGGTGCCTCCCACATTTGGGGCAGGGTCTTCAATTAACCTAATTTAGAAACTGTCACGGTCATGCCCATTGGCTTGTCCCCTGGATGACAGTCAGCAGTACTGTTACCAGAAGATTTGAGCCAGAGCTGAAGTAAGGTTCTGAGGGAAGAGAGATGGCTGGTGTTTAACAGTGACTGCCTGGCCTGGCCTCCAGTAAGGAGTGTCCAGTAAGTGCCACGTGTCTTCAGAAGCAGTTCTAGAACAAGCCTAACTGTTGTAATGTAGATTTGTTTGGTGGCCCTTGTGGTGTGACTCAAACAGAAAATGTCCTTCAGTCCAGAGACATTAAGCCCAGACCTAGAAATGCCCACTGATCCCACCAGCTGCCTGATGGGAAAGAGAGACAGTGGGTCACTGTATGGTTCTAATGGGTTCCTAGTCCTCCTCCTAGCAAGGAGCCTAGTGTGGGACCTTCACTGTAGCTGCGGGGCTGTACTCTGAAATGTCTATATGATTTGCATGCTGGTGGGCGAAACGTCTCCAAATGGTAAAGGGATTGAAACCACTATTTGCTGTAGAGGAATATGCTTTGCGTTGCTAGTCAGATTTCAGCAAGCAAACTGTGAAATGCTTTGTAAATTATTAAGTCCCTTGGAGGCCCACAGGGGGTTGCAAATTTTTATCTACTTTGCAGAGCCTGTTTGGTTCGCTGCTGAGCACTCTGTAAAGCGCGCCGCTTTCTAGAAGCCGAAGGGTTTGCCAGCTGCAGAGCCGGCGCCCTCAGATTGCCCGGTGTCAGCTACAACCTCCAGAGCCTGGAGGGCTGGACTAGGTCGAGGCTCTGCCGCCTCCTGGCGGCCAGGAAAATGCGATCGGGCCGCGCCCTAGACTAAGACTGCTGCAAGGAAGAACCTGCGCATGCGCGAGCCCCTAACCACTCCTGCTATATCCTATGGGTGCTCACTACTCCGCGCCCGGCCATGAAATAATCTCTTTCGTTATTTATTCGACAAAGGTTGACCAACTCTCTTTAGGGATTGGCAGCTTCCTCTCACAAAGATACAGTGGCAAGTCACATCTGCGCTGATGACGCTGAGTCTGGTGGGCTACTCTTTTAAGCCATGGCCATCTTGTAAGGTCTCCCTAAGGTAGTGACAGGAAAAAGGGTACGGCCATCCAATGCAGACCTCTGGGATGAGAACCACCCTTATGTCTAAAGCCAGAGACTCCACTGAAGAATGGTGGTGGAGGCTCCCATGAGACTCTGCTCTTCCAGGCACACCAAGATTCGGACCTTACCCTTGTAATATGCAGACTCTTCTCATGGTCCACCTATGACTGAAGTCACACTCTTATCTTCTGGCTGGGCATGAGCACATGACTCTGTCCTAGCCAGTAATAACCCTCCAAAGGACTATAGCTCTGGACCTATGTTTGTCAAGCTGGGAGAAGCCACCAGGTTCTGATGACCCCAAAGTATATAGACACATGGCCTAAAGAATGTTAACCAAGTACCTGAATACACCAGTGCCTAAGACTATACACTTCTCCTTACAGGAGGATGGGGCCTATGGAGGTCTCTGTCTTAGTCCATTTGCCAAGAAGCACAGGGCTACACTGCCCTAGCAAGGGCTTTATACCAAGCAGCACCCTCAAAGCCTTCTGGGCACCACTACCTGTCCTGGGCCTCGGCTGGCTTTGAGTAAGTGTTGGGAGCTCTCTGGACATTTTCTCATGAGCTGAGATAACACAGTGCAATTGATGTGGAACCTGCCAGTCATCGCTCTCCCTGTGGCAATCAGTAGACTTTGATGGTAGCAAGTCAGGTGGCCTCCATAGGGATCTAGCCTGGATAGCCGTGGAATGAAGCACCCCACCACAGCACCCTAGGAAACTGTGTTCTGTGAATGGTGGCCAGGCAAGTTCAAGGTCCTGGTGGGTTGGCAGCCTCCAGGCCCTAGTATCCTGTCCTGGCATAGTCCCAAAGTAAGGACTCCACAACTCCCCAAGAAAGAGTGGGTTTGCCAAAGTCAGTCTCACACAGTTTTTTTTTGTTTTGTTTTGTTTTTTAATTAAAACAGCAATAGGTTCCTGCCCAGGAAAAGGCTGGCATAGGCAGGCCTTTCTTCACAAAAATATATTTTCTTCCCTTTTTAAAAACACCACCAAAGTAAACCTATTAGCTCCCATGAGCTGGTCACACTTGGAGAGTTAGTATGGCTCCCCTGGTGGCCTTCTGCAAAGAGCTTGAGCCATCCTGGAGACTCCAGCCTGAGCACAGGGTAGCTGTGATCTTGCTGGTACCTAGGGCTAAGTGACCAGCTGCAAACCATGCAAGAAAAACCAGTGACACCCACAAAGCAAAAGGCAACAAGGTTAATAGTTTAAAAAATAAAAGCGGATATCACTACAAGTGGAGGCTAGGGACTAGGTCAGTGTGCCCCCAAAAGACCATTGGCCAGTGCTGGGTGAAGGCTTTGGGCAGCTCAACACATCTCCCAGGGAAGTCTTAGGGGATTCACATGGCTCATCCCCATAGTGTGTCCTCAGCACCCGAGACAGGATAGAGATGTCTCTGATCCAGGCCAGTGTAAAAAGTCCATTCAGTTGTGATTTAAAATATATATATACAACCAGGTGGCATCCAGGACAGTACCAAGGCTATGGCTTGTCCAAGGAAGCACCAGATGCCTCCTCTTCAAGAGACAACAGCATCTGCAGAGGATACACAGACTCCCTCCAAATTTATCCCTTGGGTGGAGGCCTGAGACCCTGGGAGCAGCAACAGCAGAGGCACGGTGGGGCCCATATGGGCCTGGCTAGGAGCCCCCTGAGGTCTGATTCTTTGGCACTTGGGAGAGCTAGTTGCCGAGCCAGACAGGAACAACCCCCTCAATTCCTCCTGGAATGCCCAGGACCAGAATGGCAGTAGCTTATGGCTGTAGGTAAGTGCTACCCCAGCAGAGGGGTATGGGATGCTGGCAGACCACTGGAGTCCCAGGCCAGTCTCCTATGAATCCTCTCCCAGGATCTCTTTCACAAAGGCAGCAATGTCCGTCTTCTTAGTTTTATGCAAGGTAAAGAAAGGGTGTTCCTGGCAGAAAACAGAGGCATAATTTTGGGGGGTGAAGGGATACAAGAAGGGAATGAAGGGGAGCCCCGCCCCAGCTTAATCCATCCCAGCATGCTCCTCCTGCCTGGCCAACTCCTGCTGGTCTTTCTAGGACCACTAACCCAGAAACCATCAGAGCTTATGGCTCTGCCTCACCCTCCTGCAATAGTCCTCTACCATGCAAAAATCCCTTTCCTCAAGGGTACCAGGCCTCTGCTCTACCAGACCCTCTACTCTTCTTCATAAGCAAAAAGCCCATATCTATACTTCCAGGCTCAGTTCAAATGACATCTCATCTAGGAAGCATTCTCTGATGCCTTGTATACCTTTCCCTAAGGCCTGGGTTGTTCATGTGAACAAAGATACAACTACACAAGTGTGTGTAGGAACCATGCAAGAAGAGCTACCGTCCACCCTTGGACTCGAACAGCCCCACGCAGCCACTACACACAATGGGGGGCAGGGCAGGCACGCCCCACACACTCACCATCAGCTCCAGGTAGCTCATACGCTCCGCAGGGTTCTTCCTTAAGCTAGGAAAGAAGACAGTGAAGCCAAGCTCACATAGAGGAAATGAATCTAGACAGGGCTGGGTTTGCCCCCATTAAGCAGCATACTCCTGGGGCTCAGGGAAGGAGCGAGACTGTCTGGGGGACTCATAAAGTGGCTTGGGGTCCATGGGTACAAAGTACAGTCTTGCAGTATCTTTCCCTGCCTCTTAGGGTCCAGTTGTCTCTATACCAATCCAGACTATGTCCATGACACTAACCCTGAAATGCTCTACCTAGTGACCACATACTAGATTATCCTTTATCGGAAGGGAAGACTCTAATTGATGGTTCTGGAGCATGAAGGTCCAATCAAAAAGGATCGAATTAATCAATGAGCTTTGCTGGGCTTATCTGCTTCCAGTTTTTCTTATTTTCTATTGAGAGGCTTTGTCTTAGTCTCTGAGCAATTCTTGGCCCACAACACACAAACGTTGGTTTGCTCTCACCAGGTTCTTCTTAAAAATGTATTTTCTAAATCTCTTTCATAACACCAGAGTTATTTACAAGAATCTACTTCTACTTTCCATGTGGTTATTTAATTATGGTTAGAAAACATGGTATGTATAATTGCTTTTTTTTATCCTTTTATAACTTTAAACATGATTTTTCTAAAGCTTCCATGAACAGTCTGTAATTTGATAAAAAAAAAAATCTAAGCGCCAATAAAAGCGCCAATCTAAGCTTCATTATGCATTTTAAGCTTCCATAATATATATAATCACACATACACACACATTTCTCCCCTCTTAGAGTCTACCTGATTCAGCCTTTAGGGAGTCTAAACTCTAACCTCCCCTGGGACTCAGGTTCTGTTAATGGTGGAGCTGTCACTATGTCCTACCTTTTGGTACCATGGTTTACTTAATACAGGAGGCGAGGACACAGCCCAGACACTTACCACTGGCTAGTGAAATCCACAAACTCGGGGGAGAACTGGTCAGCTGGGAGCTGTGGGGATGGTTCCTCCACCACCTGCTTCAGCTGCTGGAACGGTGTCCCCCAAGACTCATAAGGGAATCGCAGAATGGCCATCTCGATCTGTAGTGGGAATAGCTGAATCAGCAGACTCCACACATTAGATGACCCCAACTTTGCACCCAGCAGCACAAAGTGAAAGGGACCTAGCCATCTATCCTTCCTTCCCCAGTACCCCAGGCCAGCCAGTGGCACTGTCACTGACTGTCCTCACACCTAGCAGTAGGCCAAGCACTGGGGTGCCAGTACTAAGCTCCTCTGATTGAGGTTAGAGGTAGCTCAGACTAAGCTAGTCCTGGGCTAGACTAGGTTTGACCACCACTGTCTTTGCAAACAATGTAAAACTGGAAGATTGTATGTAACAACGTGGGTTCCAGATAGTGTGCCACAGACACCTTCCCACAAAGCAGCGGTAACAGAGTACCTCACTGTATCAAGTCCTGGTCCCTGTTGGCCCCAGCAACTCCCTCTCCAATACTTCCCCAACACAGACTAGGATTCAGGGCCACTTATGCAGCTGTCGCTTTTACTACAGAGTATCAGAGTATGACAGGCGGTCCTGCAAGGACACCTCCTGACCAGTGCAGCATGCTGGACCCACCGCAAGAAATGGAAGAGACACCATTCAAATAAATGCCACTGGCACCAAATAGAACACTAGAAACTAGGCTAGGAAGAGGCTTTCCTGTCAGCCTCCAGGCCTCTCCGGCCAACATGGGAGCAGTGCAGGTGCGGGGAGAGTGCACCACTTTGTGTGTCCATCTGCAGGACAGAACCATGCAGACTCAGTACTGCCTCAGCATTTCCAGACTCTAAGGTGGGACCTTTCTACAGATTACAAGAGAAAGCTCATGGCACCCATATAAAATAATAAATAAAGTCTACCTCAACACAAAGATGCATAAGGCAGTCACCTATCACAGGAAATTATTTACGAAAAGACTGAGCACCCCCAGGAGTTATCCCCTTATAACTAAACATCAGAGAGAGGGATGGTAACATGAACTTCCTCCTCCAGGTCCACTCAGGTCAGCACTTCACGAACATTCCTTCCTGTCTAAGAATGTTCCTGAATGTGACCTGTGTATGTGAGGGTGACCCCCTTGTGTTCTGAGACATAGAAATGTGTGTGCTCAGAGTCCCAAGGCCAGAGCCCACTGAGGAGGATGTGCTGAACTGAGGGTTAGGGTTCGGGTTCTGGATGGCATCATTTTAAGTGGAAATGTTGGGTGGAAGAGAAACATCAGTGGTGGACCTGGAGAAAGACGTTCTAGAAAATCTAGAAGACAGCCCAAGCCTTGCTATTTCTGCAGCCTGAAAATCTGTTGTATGTGGACCCTGGATAAAGTCTCTTTAAAAATAACAAAATGTCAGGGGCTGGAGAGATGGCTCAGAGGTTAAGCACACTGATTGTTCTTCCAGAGGTCCTGAGTTCAATTCCCAGCAACCACATGGTGGCTCACAACCATCTATGATGACATCTGGTGTCTTCTTCTGTATAATAAATAAATAAATAAATAAATAAATAAATCTTTTTAAAAAAAATAAAATGTCTTGCTCGAAAGTTCTGAGATTAATCATGAGAAGAGTCTCAAAACAATTAGACATGAGGTAGCCAAGAAAATGGGCAGCGTATCCTGCTAACTATGATGCCATAGGAATCCATGCAGGACAGTCTGCCAACTATGATGGTCAGAATGTCTCATTTTGTTAAAGGTCACTGCAAATGCAGATAGACTGTTCTTGCTATATCAAAAACTAAAATACCAGGCATTTTCCCCACACGTGTAGTAGAGAAGTGCCCCATCTTCAAATAATTCAACTTCATTGTGACATTGTGCTAGCTAGTTTTCTGTCAACTAGACACAAGCTAGAGTCATTTGGGAAGAGAGAACCTGAGTAAGAAAAGGTCCCAGCAGATTGGCCTGTGAGAAAGCCTGCACATTTTCTTTATTGATCATTAATGTGGGAGGCCCCAGCTCACTGTAGGTATTCAACTCAACTCAACCTGGTGGTCCTGGGTGATGTAACAACAGATTCAACAAGCCGGGAACAGCAAGGCAGGAAGCAGCATTCCTCCATGGCTTCTGCTTCATCTAGCTCCTGCCTTCAGGTTCCTGTCCTGGCTTCCCTCAGTGAAGGGGTAACCCAAGAGCTGTAAGCCAAAATAAACCCTTTCCTCCCCAGGTTGCTTTTGGTTATTGTGCTTTATCACAGCACTAGGTAAATTAGAGCTCTCTGCCAGGCAGTTCAAGAAGGCAGAGGTCCATCCCTACACTGGACTTAGATTTATCTGGTCCATCTCAATCCTAAAGGGCCAACTCCCGTCCCTCTCTCCAAGCCAAGGATCCTTTCAGCCTCCATAAGGCCAGGATCCAGAACCTCACTCCACTGACCCTGGGGAAATAGAACAGAAACCTACAGCATCAGCCTCCTGGTAAGTGTGGAGGGCACAGGGACAAAAAAAAAAACAAAACAAAAAAAAACAGCTCTTTCCGTCTCCGGCCGCCATAGGGAGAGGAGCCGCCGCCATGTCTGTGCATCTGCAATGGATGGTCGTTCAGAACTGCTCCAGTTTTTTGATCAAGAGGAATAAGCAGACGTACAGCACCGAACCCAATAATCTGAAGGCCCGCAACTCCTTTCGATACAACGGGCTGATTCACCGCAAGACTGTGGGAGTGGAGCCCGCAGCCGACGGCAAAGACGTCATAGTGGTCATGAAACGCAGATTCGGTCAGTGAAAACCAGCCACTGATTATGTAAGGACTACCATCAACAAGAACACTCGGGCCACCCTCAGCAGCATCAGGCATATGATCCGAAAGAACAAGTACCGCCCCGATCTGCGCATGGCGGCCATTCGAAAGGCCAGTGCCATCCTTCGGAGCCAGAAGCCTGTGGTGGTGAAGAGGAAACGTGCCCGCCCCACCAAGAGCTCTTGAGCCCTACACCCCAGAAGCAATAAAGAGTCCGCTGACTTTTTCAACCAAAAAAGAAAAAAACAAAACAAAACTTAAGATTGAGACTGAATCCCTCAGATTCACTATGAAGTTAAGGATAACCTTGAACTGCTAATCCTCCTGTCTCTACCTCCCAAAGTATCACACTACAAAAAGTGCTGCCACAGGAATCACATCACAGAAGGGTGTCATCGTGCCCAGCTAAAAGTTTACTTTCTTGATTTAGAAATCACTTGCATGGCAAGAAATAAACTTAGCATCAGCTGGGATTTCTTGATCTACCAATGGCTCTAAGGAAAAGGCTGTCATCACAGAATACAGAAAACATTCATGATGACTAAACTGAGCCATCAGGAATAAGGACTTGTAACTCCCAAATATCTTCTTACCCATACAGGAATGTTTGATGGTGCATTTTTTTTTTTTCTTGGACACTAAAAACCAATTATTCTGTAATTTAAACTACTTGGAGCCCATGGACCCCAACACAGACACACTCCACCCCACTGAACCAGCAAGTGCTGCTCCCAGCCCAGACAGTACCATGGTGATGCCAAGGCTCCAGACGTCAGACTTGACATTGTAGCCCTTCTGATTCAGCTCAGGGTTGATCCTCTCAGGCTGCAAGAGAAACCAGAGGGCTTGAACACCCAACCAGCCAAGGCTCCCTTCATTAGACCTTTCCTCTTGTACACCATTGGGGTCCCCTGCCCACATGAGATAAACCAGCAAGAGCCATAGCCAATCCCTGCCTTCCCACCAGGCCCCCAGTCCTAAGGAACCCTGTCTTTCCAACAACAGGGATCACAGGTTATACAGACTACAAGTCCATCCAAACAGGGATCACAGGTTATACAGACTACAAGTCCATCCAAACAGGGATCACAGGTTATACAGACTACAAGTCCATCCAAACAGGGATCTTGGAGTGCAGGTAAACGTTGGCAGGGTCCCTATGGCAGGAGGCAAGGCTGGAAAAATCCATCCCATTGCATAGAGGCAGAATCTTGTCCTGTCCTCTACCTAGCCAGAATGCCCCCACTTACAGCCATGTAAGGCTTGCAGCCAGCATCCATTGTCTTTGCCACAGAGTCCACCAGGTAACCACTGATGCCAAAGTCACACATCTTCACATGCCCTTCCTTGTTGATAAGGACATTGGAGGGTTTCACATCTACAAGTAGAACATACCTTTCTCAGACTATGCCAAGCAAGGTGCTGTCTCCTTCAGTGCCCTGTGGTCCAGCAGCAGGTTACCCAATGCCCCAAGGATAGGACAAGGAAACAGAAGCAGCACCAGGCCCCGTCATATGGCTAGACAGAGTGTACTTCAACCTATCCCTACCAAAGAGAAACACCAGAGCCCTGGACACACTACCTAGGGCTACTCATGCACACCACCTGCTAGAGACACAAATGGAGTAAGCAGAAGGCCAAGAGGGTGAGTGAAGGTCTGAGGGTGGGTCTGTGTGTGCTAATGAGGAGCCCCTCCCAGCCTCCAAACAAAGGTCCATGTGGATATGTAAAGACAAAGATGCACAAGAAAGGACAGGAAGGTTCCATGCCAATGGCCAACAAAGATGACTTGGGATGAGTCCTGAGCATCAAAGTCTATACAGCCTCCTTCATTTTCAAAGCAAAGTGCAACCGAGTTAGTAGGAGGCTGGGTTTTTTGTTTGTTTTATTTTTGTTTTTGAGACAAGATGTTTCTTTGTGTAACAGCCCTGGCTGTCCTGGAACTTGCTCTGTAGATCAGACTGGCCTTGAACTCACAGAGATTCTCCTGCCACTGTCTCCCCCCACCCCACCCAGTGCTGGAATTAAAGGGTTGTGCCACCACTCCCCAGTGGGTAACTATAACCCTAGAGGGGGAAAAAAACAGACTAGCAGCCACAGGGGCAAATGGAGCCCAGAAAAGCTCCGGATGGTTGTGGTTGGTGGGGGAGGGGTGTGTAAGAGGGAGCTTGTATCAGATTCCCAGAGTGATATGCCACAGCCTAGGTGTTTCACAGCACATGAACAGAACGTATAAATGAGAAGTAGGCAATGGAGCACAGGAAAAGCAGAGATCCAGTTAGTTCCTCCTGTTCTGAGCACAGCAGACCTCCAAAGGCACAAATGCAGAAAGTAAGCCATGCCCCACCAGGTGAATCACAGTCTGTCCCTCCCTGAGCCTCTGGCTGGTGGAGAACACTGACCTCTGTGGATCACAGACAGCTTGCTGTGCAGGTGCTCCAGGGCCCGAACGATCTGAATGGGGGTGGGAGAGGCAGGACTGTTATTCCAGGTAACACCAATGATAACAAAGTAGCAAACTTCATCCCCTCTAAACACATCCCAGCCCATCACCCAGCTTCTACACACACCCCAGAAGAACCCATCATCCCGGATGTCCTAGGACAGACTGGACAGCTTCCCGCCCTTGCTCTCACTCCACAAATCCCAAGCAGTGCTGCCCAAGGACCATCCCCAAGACCTCCAGGCCTCCAGGTTTTTCTCACTCCCCTAGTAGAACTACCACTGGAAGCATGGGGTGGTTTAAATGCTTCCAGGTGCAAAGAGGACTAAAGGGCATCCTTGGTTCTACTGCCCCCAACCCCTAGCTGTGGCAATGCTCAAACCAGAGTTGCTGCCCTCCTCCAGAAACAGCAGACTCAGAAAGCAAACATTTCCCCAGCGAAGCCTGGACCTCTGAGAACCACCATTCGGTGTCTCAGTATAAGGCAGTGCTAAGCTCCGTTCTTCTTCAAAATGGCTGGGAACCTGGAAGCTGCATTCACTGATTTGAAGGCAATAGTGGAGCTCCAGCCTGGGACCTCTCCAGTAAGGTAATGCTCCAAGGTTTCAGAAGCACTGAGCCTTCAGGGACAACTGCTTTGCCAAGACTCAGTCACATAGCAGATTCTGTGCATGCAGAGCCAAGCCACTCACAGACACAGCAATCTCGCCCAGGATGTCCTCCGGAATTGTCATGTTCTTGTCCAGCACCTTCCGGTAGAACTTGTCCAGGGAAGTGTCCATGAGCTCCATGCAGATCCACACATCTCCCTAAGAGAACAGCCAGTGCTTAGCTTCTCCACTAATCCTCCCCAGCTCTGGACAACCTATAGGTTCCCAGTGGTCTCCCCAGCCCAAAACAGCCTGGCACTGAGCACCAGGTTCAACCTCCAGCTAGGAAGGAACATGATGAACTCCTCATTCACACACACACACACCTCGAATGTTCCTGAGCCCCTTACCACCCCACCTGCCTTTCATTTTTGCCGTTCTGGCACCTCATCACCATGCAGTCCATGTCCCCTACTGAGCCCTAGTCCCCTCCACCTGTGCCTAGCGCCATGGTGTTCCCAGGAAAGCAGGAGTTTAGTGTGTCCTGAGACTTTCAAGTCAAGACACAAAGGGACAAAAACCAAGTTTCTTCATTGGCAAATGACCTCTCTTCTCCCCAGCAAACCAGCACAGCCTCCAGGAAAGGCGACTCAGCCTAGGGCTTCCTAAGCACAGAGCTGGCTGGCACTTGTGTGCTCAGCCCACCACATGAGACGCATATCTGGGGTCTGAGTGACCACTGGGACTTGAGAGAGATCCAAAAGGAAAGCCAGGGCAGAGAACATCATGGGCCACTCAAGAGCTCCAAGATGGTAGGTCACCATGGGAAGTCCCTGCTGCATCCTGACTCTGAGGGCTCACCTCACACTGTTCCCAATACTAGATGATCCAGCTGGCTCAGCAGGGCAGCGCTATGCTCTTGATCCTGGACCTTATACCTCGCCTCACCCTCCAGTCCTCTAGCCCAACATACAGCCAGTCCTCCTCATGTAGAATCTAGCCCAGATGCTCACCCCTCCACAGTGCTTTCCTGTCGGGACTCACCCTGCATGCCCATTCAGATGCTAGCAGAAAGCAAATAGCCACAAATTAAATCGCAGCTGCTACTGAGTGCCAGGCCCCAGACCAGACCCCCGGCTCCAACCTAAAGAGACCTGCTCAGACACTTGCTTCATCTTCAGACAAGGAAACTGAGGCAAGAGTTGGCCAGGAACAGGGAATCCAGGCTCCCAAGCCCACCTCTCAAGATCCCATGTATCTCAGGAATCTAAGCTGACTCAGGTGGCAGGGAGCTCTGTGTGGCTCCCCTATATCCAAGGTCCCAGCAACTACCCACACACAATAGAGTGACATGGCGGTAGTAGTTGGAAAGAGGTGGGCAGAGAGAGAGCCTACCTCTCTGAAGAGGGCCCCATAGAAGGTGACAGTGTAGAAGCAGTCAACGGTGCGCATGTTGATGTCTAGGTCCATAAGCAGGCGTTTCTGCTCCTGAGAGTTCACGGTGGCTCGGATGCGCTGCAGGAGAGATACATGTCAGGGCCATGTGTAGGCTGCACCCCTTACCTAGTCCACAGGGCCAGGAGTCGTGGGGAATCCATGGCCTGGCCTGGTGTGAGAAGCTCTGCCTCAATGCCAGTAATGACAGGGAGGGACAGGGTCACAAGGGAAGGAGTCAGCCTGCAGCGCAGTCCATGCCTCAGTGCTACTCCAGGTAGGGTAAGCCCTGCTTACCTTTACAGCCATGATGGTACCACTCTGAGCATGTCGCACCTTCTCCACCACCCCATAGGCTCCACGGCCCAGCTCTGAGATGGTCACCAAGTCATCAGCCTCCACCTCAAAGTTCTTAAGAGGCAAAAAAGAGAGGTGATTAGTGATCATCGGGTCAGACTGGCTCTTATCCTTCACCCAGAAAAAAAGGAGCAGAGAACAAGCAAATCAGACATGAGCTTGAACTTGCTATATGCTGTGCTATGTGACCCTGTGGAAATCATTTAGCCAATCTGACAGCCTGCCACAGATCTCTATAAAATGGGTTCAAAACCAAAAACCTGGAGACTTTAAGAGAATCCCTTCCCTCTTTCACACCCATCTCAGCAGAGGGAGATGTTCGTCAATTTTCTACTAAACCTTTACAGGGGTTCCCTCCAATGCATGAGACACACAGGATTATGCAATCAGACTAACAGGACACCAGACAATGACAAAGGCTGGCTAAGTAGGATCTGCCAAGGTGCTCCCAACATGCTTTTCCCTGGTGCATATCCCCAAGTGGGACTTCTGAATGGCAGAGTCTTCCAAGATACTCAGAGGTATGTACAATATAGCGCCTAGGGTCTGACCTGAGGTCTGGGAGCCCAGGAACCTGCATGTCCAACATGCTGATTCCAGGTGATACAATAGTAGAAGATTTATAGCCCTCCCTCCAAGGTAGGCAGTTCTGGGCTCCCCACAGTCCTATAAGGCAGGTGGAATGTACTTTTCCAGACAGGAAGCCTAAGGGCAGGTGTCCCAGGGCCACAGCCAACAAGACAGGAGCCCAGCTCTGTCTGCCACCCACAGCCACCTCTCAATGGCTCTATGGGACCAAGTAGGAGACCTCCCAGGGTCCAGTCACCACGTACTCTGTCTCCAATAGTGATGAAGGTCCGAGAGTCCAGGTTCCGAGGGGGTCTGTGGAGAAAGCAGATCCATAAGCTTTTCTGGGAGAAGAAACAATAGGGGGTATGAGTGTGAAATGCATCCTGGTCATGGCTCACACAGCCACCTCACTACATTCATTATTGAATGTAGTCTGCTAGGCTTAAGCGTAATGGTGTTGCCAGACAGCCCTGACAGAGCCCCAAAGAGAAGGATTGGGAAGGCATGGAGCAACAGCCAAAACTCCTCAGTCTCCACTGCAGCTGAAGAGACAGCTCTCTCACCCTCCGACCCCATATCCCTGCTTCTTACTCCTTCTCCTGGCCTTCTGCAGAAGTCTCTCCAAGTCTGAACAGAGTAAGAAACTTAAGACAGACTTACGTGGGGTTGGGCACCGGAGGCTTGGGCACACAGGCTATCCGTAAATCCTTTTTCCTTTTGGGTTTTGCTGAAGTAGAGAGAAGACAGGGATCTGGTCAACCCTTAGTCCTGGACTGGGCAAAGCTGGGGTCAGAGGTGACTCAAGTCCCTAATCCTCACTACCTGTCCCTCCAGGCATAGATACACAAGAGACAGTGTGATCTAAGAGGAGCTTCAGAGCCTTAGGGTATACAGAACATGGTCCCACTTAGGTTGGGGACCAGGCTCAGGCCTTTTCTCTGCCACAAAGGCAAAGCCAAGCCCCACCCTCCTAGGAGCTTCCCTGAAGCTGGGAGGCACCAGACAGCTGTGCCTATAAGACACACACACACTCAAATGCTCAGCTATGCATGAGTTTCCAGGCCTCTTACCACCAGGAATGGAATGTAGTCTGCCCAGTACCAGTGTTCCCAACCACACAAAAGCTCATGTCCTAGGTCTCTGTTATGGGCTGAACTGTGTCTTTCAAAACTTGTTGAAGTCTTGACCCCCAGTACACAAAAATGTGACCTTATTTGAAGAATAGTCTTTAAAAAAAAAAAAAAAAAAAAACAGAGTTAATTAAATCAAAATAAAGTCATTAGAGTTGGCCCTAATCTGGTGTGACAGGACTGGTGTATTTGTGTGTGTACATGTGCAGACATACATGTATGTGGAGGTAAAACTTAGAGCAGGTAACTAAAGGCTCTTCCAACACAACTGTTATCCTTGGAGAGGAAACTGGGGTACAAAAAAGGAAGCCAAACCAGCCTCAGGGGATGAGAGGAAACTGGGGTACAAAAAAGGAAGCTAAATCAGCCACAGGAGATGCCACCTCTAAGCCAAAGAGAAGCTTGAAAGAAAGCACAGGTAGAGCCTTCCTGCATGGCCCATGGAAACTGCCTACCCAACTCTCAGATTCCTGCTGTGGAAGCCGCCTACTCAGTGGGGCTTTGTAACCGCAGCCCCTGCCACGCGATGTCCTCCCCCTAGGGTCACCCTTGCTGAGGGAGGGACAGAGGCTGAGCATCATTCAAACCCCTGTTCGATGCACTACCACTCTGAGCCTTGGTCCCTTCATTGGTCACATCAGGATATAGGCACCCACTGGGGCAACAGGGGCTTAGCCTGGTGCACACCTGAATGGACTACCCCAGGATTTCCATCTCCCACTTTTAAGGCCACAGGGCTCAGCACCCTCCACTGGCAGCAAACATTAACTCTCTCCACCTCAGCTTCTCCAAGCAGCAGAGGCAATAAGCCCCAATGAGGAGAAAATTCCAGGGAAAAGCAGAGTAAGAAAATAAGAAACAAACCTCCTCAAGGTCACACAGGACAGAAAAGCACTGAGCAAATGCCTGCCCTTCCCAGAAGCTTCCTGCAGACAAGCTCACTCTGGCTACCTAGCCCTACAGTCAGGGATTGTTCACCATACCTACCACCACCCACCAGGAGACCCCAGTCCCCGAAGTCACGTCTAAACCAAATTCTGGCAGATCCAGCTACAGCCACACAATCCAGAGCTTGGGATATGACTTAGGCAATAAGACCTATGTGTTCAGGCCAGCCCACAGTGACTCTGAAAAGTACTGACCAAGAGACCAAGATGGGCAGCTGGGCTCACTGCGGACCCCTTGGGATGGGGGGGTGGGCTCTCCCTGTACTAGGGGTACAAGCCTAGGGTCTCATGCACCTGTGGGTCCAAGGCTTTGCCAGGTATGACCTCTGGCTACATGTGCTAGGAGTAGAGTTAGGCAGCTGCAAACACCCTGTGTGTACCCAGACTGGCTTGTGTGCAAGTTATTTCTCTGAACTTTGGCCTGTACTATCTAGTTTTCATTCCTGATATGAGGCTCTCTGCAACCAAAATATAAAGTGTTCTGTAATAAAATTCACAACTCTGCTTGGAACATCTAGAACCACAGCCAGACTCCCAGCCTTGGCAAATCTGCCAAGGTGGAGCTCATAGTGCTACCCACCCACATCACCTCCACTTTCTTCTCTCCTATGTCTCTTGTTGTGGATTGGGAGGTATTAGAAGATATGCCAGGCCTCAACTACCCCATCTGTCAAGGTCATGCCCATACCTGCAGTTGAGTGTGGTGGTAAGGTTCTCTTATCTTCCCAGGCTGGGCAGCACACAATCAACAGGCCAGAAGCCTATGTTAGGAGTGACCTGAGCTACTGGTGCAGCTATGCCAGCTGCCAGAGGGAATGGGCAAGGCCACCATGGAGCCATTAGACACCACTGGCACTATCCAACGCCAGTGCCAAGGCTGGGCCCAGATGGTCAGGCAGCCTGAAGCTACCCAGGTGTGGTCCAAGGTAGTGACTGTCTCCACAACAAACAAAGGCTCTTGGCCACCATGAGCAAACCACAAGCCTGCCAGGATTACAGGGTCCTTTGGGCAGGCCAGCCTAGTACCAGGCTCACTCCAATCTCATAGCAGCACCTCGGGCAAGATGTGAAGAAACTGAGGCTGACGGAGATTCAGCCACTAACCTGATATTCTACCACTGATATCAAAACACCCAAAGATGTGGGTAAAATTGTGGCCTCATCTCCCACTTGCACCTCTGCTCTGGGGCCTCACACCTTGCCTTCTACCTTATTCCCTTTGCATATAGTATTTTCTCTCTGCCCATCAACTTCATGCAGTCTGATACCTGATCCTGTCAGCTGATAGCTCCAACCTGCTGTCCCCGAGTCCTCCTGGCCTCTCCTGCCACTTCTCATAGTTACTTTCCCAGACAGGCCACTCTGGAGCCAAGTGGTTAGGTTCAACTGTCACTCTGTCATTTCTTTGCTATGTACTCTTAGGCAAATAATTATGCCTCTCTGGGCACCAAGGCCTCAGTATGATGTGGAGAGGTCTGGCAGACCTCCCAGGACCCTGCAGTGCCCAACAGAGGATAAGGGGGAATAATCTGAGGCCACCACCTACATTACACCCCCTTCTCCATGGCTCCAGGAAGGAGTTTTTCACTGATCCACTGTGCAAAGAGGAGAGATTGACAAGGGGCATTGTAAGCATCTGATGGGGGTATGAATATGATCCTGAATAGGCTGGCTTGCTCTAACATCCAACCATCAGCAGGGATAGCCTGAGAGCATGCCTCTTGAAGAGAGCCCTGCACTGTAAGACAGTAAGTCCCATCCCATGGTGACACTTATGTGTTGTTACCTTCCCACCCTATCACCAGTGCTTACTATGGCATCTGGTTTCCAGGAGAAGTCCTGGGCAGGGGCAACTAAGTCAACCAAACTAGGAGCTAATATCCCTGCTGCTTACATGTCAGAGGCAAGATATTCCTACCTTTCCACTCAGCTGGCCATCTCCATCCAGCAGTCTTTTAGAGAATAAACAAGTCCACCTACAACTGAACAGAGTAAACGGAGGTCCAAAAATAGGGTGGGCTTTTTGGTGAGTAACTTCCCCTTGGTAGCTAAAATGCAGCAGCTTCAAGTGCCTGGTGGTCAGATAAGAACTTGACACTGGGGGCTGGAGAGATGGCTCGGAGGTTAAGAGCACTGACTGTTCTTCCAGAGGTCCTGAGTTCAATTCCCAGCAACCACATGGTGGCTCACAACCATCTATAAATGGCATCTGATACCCTCTTCTGTATACTGTATTCATAATAAATAAATAAATCTTTAAAAAAAAAAAAAAAAAAAGAACTTGACACTGGTTGGAGTAGCCATAGGATGACTGAGCTGGACCCTCTGGGCATGGCAGCAGGGCCAAGCACAGAGAGAAAAGGTAGGTACAGCCCCTACCAATTCCAGAGACCAGTACTGGCTTCACACGTAAACATGCACAAGAGTCCTTCTCCTCTGAGCACCTCACTAGTGAGATCTTTCACCCTGCAGCTGTCAAAAATGCCCATTTCCCTTTGGCTAGAAATGATGCCTCTGTGAGCCCACCCACTCCTACTCCCATGGCAACTGAGTGAGTTATCATGTACCAGGCCAAAGTACCGGCCCTTGGCTCCCCACTACCCTTGACACACACACAACCTACCTCTTGATTATGCCCACTCCATGGCCCTTTGCAGCCCTGGCCTGGCCTGTCACTGCATACTTGCTGACTCAAGACATGCATCTGAACTGGGTGACATGTGGGATAATGCTCTTGTACATTGTAAGGTCTTATTACTTGTATTGGTTAAATAAAAACGCAGATTGGTCAGTAGCCAGGCAGGAAGTAGAGGCAGGGCAACCAGACTAGGAGAATTCTGGGAAGAGAAAAGGCAGAGCAGTAGACGCCAGCCAGATTGCAGAGGAAGCAAGATGAGAATACTGCAGTGAGAAAAGGTACCAAGCCACATGGCTAAACATAGATAAGAATTATGAGTTAATTTAAGTGTAAGAGCTATACAGTAATATGCTTAGGCTACTGGCCCAGCATTTACTATACTATTGAGCCTCTCAGTTAATTATCTTAGAAGAAGCTGCGGAACCCAGGTAAGGACTGAGAAAAGCCAAGTGGGACAGAAAACCTTCAGGCTCCAATCACATTTGCAGTGATGCAGCTGACCAATGCCAAGGTTGTTCCTGCAGCCACACAGGTAGGCACCACACAAGCTGGAGAAGCCACAAAAACACTCACCCGCATGGACTCTGCATTGTCCCAAACCAGCATCTCCATCAACTAGCATATAGAAGTTCCCTTTCACTGAGGTCCCAGCACGAATGAAGCCAAAGCCAAGAGTGAAGAGGCATTGCAATCCCAGAGACCTGAGTACAGCGGATTCCTCTCATTCTCGTCTCTGGGCTGCCCCATAGTCCACCATGTGGACACAGCCTGGGCCATGGTAGGACAGACAGCTAAACACAACTTTGGCACACTAAAGTTCAATTTAATTTATCTATGTATTTTGAGACAGTCTCATGCTCATAACTCACTGTATATTATATAGCTGAAGGTGACATTAATTTTTTTCTTTTTGAGACAGGGTCCTATACGGCTGGCCCCTGGCTCCTAAATGCTGAGATTAAAGGTATGCACCACCAGGCCTCCCTGCAACACTGAACTTGTGATCCTCTTGCCTCCACCCACTGAATGGTAGTAAGCTCAAATTTTAAAGGCAACTGAAGGGACTGGGGTATAGCTCAACTGATAGAGTACTTACCTAGCATGCATAAGACCCTGAACTGAATCCCCAGAGACCCTGAGTTTGATTCCCAACACCACATAAAAACAGGAGAGGTGGGGCACATCTATAATTAAGTTTCGAAAAGAAAAGAAAGAAAGAAGGAGAGAAAAGGAAACTGAAGTGCAGTGCGGGGAGAGGGGGAAGGGAGGGGGGGAAGGGAAGCCTGACCAGGAGGGCTCAGAGAGGCTTCAGCCCACGCCCATACATGGAAGGAGGGCACAGTTGTGGCCCTCAGGGTCAGGGTCTAGCTGTGTGTGCTGCTGGACACACCATCCCTGAGAAGTCAGGGCAGCCCCAGAACTCCAGCTCAACCAAAGCACCACCACAATCCAGCAGGCAAGGAAAAGGGTTAGAGTGGGAAGCTGCTGACTCTCCCAAGGCCAGGTACAGGTAGGCTTGCTGTCTACGTACCCTAGAAAGACAGAGCATTGTCTCTGCTCTTTATGTGAAATGGGGAAGAAAAATCTACAGGCCTGACAGATGTGTGCAAACAAAACAACAATGTGGCACGTGCGCGCGGGGGAGGGGGGTGCACTACCCAAACTAGCACCAGGTCTGACATCGATGAAATCCTACCGCCTAAGAAACTAGCCCAGAACATTCTATCATCCTGAGGTCAGTCCCATACCTCTCAAGCTTCCCTCACTTAGGCTTTCAATGCCACTTGAGTGACAAGGACAAGTCTGCTGAAAGGTCCAATCACCTCAGTTCTGTAATCCCTTCTTCATTTCCTCAGGATGCCCAGGTAGTAACAGTAGCCTACAGCTGCAGCAGAGGAAGCAGAGAAGACACATCCAAGAGCAGTGGTTCTCAACCTGCAGGTGAAGACCCCTTCAGGGGTCAAATGACCCTTCCTCAGGGTCACCTAAGACCATCGGAAAACACAGATATTTACACAATGATTCATAACAATAGCAAAATTATGGTTATGAAATAGCAATAAAAATAACTTTATGGTTGGGGTCACCACATCATGGGGAACTGTATAAAAGGGTCACAGCATAAGGAAAGTTGAGAACCACTGTCCCAGAACATAGCAAGAGAAGCCTGTGTCACAGATCCTATGAGTACATCATCAAAGGCTATTTATTCACCTCCCAATGAGAAGCAGCCACAATCCCGCCAATTAAATAATAACAGATGCCATTTGTTTGGGAAACACTATCTCACATCTTTACGACCACCCTGCAGAGCAGAGATGCTTCCTCCCAGTGCCCAGAGGAGAGCTGAGAGTCAGAGAGGAGCATGGCATTTGCCCAGGTGAGGAAGTAATGAGTCAGGACTAGATCCTAGGTCCATTATAGCTGCAGAGGCCAGAACCTGACACCTGGCCACTGGATATGGCAGTCTGCATCCACATAGGCACAGCATGCATGCTCCTTTTGCTGGGGGGGGGGGAACGACAAAAAACCACCTCTGGCTTCTTCTCTGAAAGGTGGGCATACCCACCGAACTAAAACCTATACAAAGTATCAAGAATGCACCAGATGCAATTTGTTCAATGCCACATTGCAAAATGGGCAGAGTAGGGATCTGAACCTGAATCTGCAGGTTAAACCTAGCTGATCCTGCAAGGCCACTGCTCCTGGCTTTCCCCAAGCCCTGTTCCCTGGGCCCGGGCAGTCAACAACAGCTGCCACCTACCTACTCCTAAATGGTGAGCAAGAGGAAGCAAGAGTCATTTACCTAACAGAGGAAGTTCCTGAACAGGACAGGAGGGCCTGCCCAGAATCCCAGCCCAGCCCAAGAACAGACTACCTATGGTGTCCAGCTCAGGGGCAGGGGCAGCCTACAGTGCCAGATCTATTATACCCTCCTGCTGTCTGCCAGGCATTGCCCCTTTAAGCTATAGGCAGTGACTGGCATGCCTGTGGTGAGTCAGCATCCAGTGCCTGCTGACTCACCCACCGGAAGCCTGGCTGCCTCTCCCCACACAGGCTGACTGGGAACTTTACTGCCTTCAGGCCCTGAGCCACAGGCTGGCTGATAGTTTCCTGTGCGTCACACTAAGACTGGGGGAAGTCCCCAAGGTACCACCCTCTAGTCTTTCCAACTCCTAGGACAAGAGGAGAGCTATAACCATAGCAGGCAGGGCCAGGACAAGACATTCAGTGCTGCCAGAGGCACTGACCAGTGAGTTCCAGTGTTGGTGCCCCCAGCAGAGTGCCAAAGGCTATCCCTAAATATGTACAGTGCTCCCCAGACTACCCTGAGCACATGTGCCCCTAAACTAGGAGGCAAGAGGAATCAACAAAGCTGAGGGACCTACAGGCCTCTCACATTTGGGGAGAATGTCCCAGGCTTGGGCACAAAGGACAGGCTGTCAACTGTCCAGCGGGAAGTTCACAGATGAAATTCCCCACCAAAGGTCAGGCTACCACTCCCTGCTCTGTTCAAAGTTCTCAGCAAACAGTCTGGCAAAGATGGTGCAGTAGGTAAGGGCACTACAAACTCTATGCCCCAACCCCACATGGTGGAAGGTTCAATGAGAGAACGCCCACAAAGTGTATTCTGACTTCCAGAGAGACCTACCTCATACATGTGCTATGCTGTGGCATGCATGCATCTATATATCCATATATAAGCATAAGTTCTTTAAAGTCTTCTGCAAAGGTGGGAAAGAGGTCCTGCCAGGGTCCAGACTGGTGCAGACTCACCAGGGCCTCCACCTGCACCTTTATAGTTATTGCAGGGTCACACTGGGGGAAGCATCCACTATTAAAGACTGCATGCACCAGAGGTGGTCCTCTACTTCAGCAGGCCTCCAGGTCCAATGGACATGGAGGGCATGGCCAGGATGTCAGTGTCCCATGTTCCCCTAAGCACCTCATATAGGAATGGGATGAGGGGAACACTGGAAAGATCATCTTATAGCCCTGCTGTAGCCGTGCTCCATCCATCACAGCTGTGTAGCTTCTGTAAATAGTGTCCCAGAGCCTCTGGTAATGGGCAAATAAGGCTACAGGGAGTAAACAAGGCAATGTATATATTACATATAGCCCATGGCAAAAGCTTGGTAAGTGACATTTGGTGAATGGATATTGTCACTCCACCACCACAGGTGTCTCCAGACCCCTAAAAGGCTACAAAGATCCTGGACCTTAAAGAGAGTCAGACCTCCACCCAATCCACCCAATATCATGCTACCTATACCTAACCTACAATCTGCAAATTTATACTGGCCCTCTCAGAAGCAAGGCCCAGAGAGTCTAGTGCCAGGCCTCAAGTCACCCAGCATATGTGAGTTGGCAATATGCCCAATCATTGCTTTGCTATGTCACCCACAAACTCTCTCTCTTATAATCTACAACTGCAACTTTTATTTTGATTTGGCATCTCTCTCCTAGAAGAGCTGAAATGCCTCCAAAACAAACTCTGCATCCAAACCCTTCCTGAGTGGAGCAGCATCTCATTTCCTGGTTCTCAAGTTCCACGAGGTCTGCACTGCAAGTCCCTCCCCGGCCGCCTCCCCCAATAAGAGCCTCCCTAGTTACTCACAGAAGTTGGGCAATGGTCAGGGATCTGGGCCTCCCACTTATGTAAGATGCAATTACCCGCCCACTGGGCTCCTGCACAGCCAGGGAAGCCAGCTGCAGGGGACTGAAAAGGCCCCCGCCTGCCCAGGACAGTCTGCCCAGGATAGCCTGCCCAGGACCAGGACTCCTGAGGTCGAGTTTCCTAGGTCAGAAGGAGAGAAGGCCACCACTGCCCAAGCACCTCTAAGTGTCCACCATTTCCGTCATCTGTGCTCTGCAGTTGCAATCTAAAGTGGGGCCCTGACACTCCCCCCTGCCCCTCCCCACCCCCGGGCTGAGCCTTTCCAGCAAGAAAGGCTGGAAACAGCCAAGGTCATGCAGCAAGTTTTTCTTCCTCTGTGTACCTACTATGTGCAAGGTGCTATGCTGGGTTCTTGATCATCTCATCCAGGCTTGCTTCAGACCATTCTACATTCAATGTACATCATACCCCTGATATGTGGTTCATTAATAAGGCCTAAACATGTCTAGAAACTGGCCAGGTGAGGCAATGGCAAGTTCAGAATGCAGAGAGTCAACCCATTCACAGCTCTAGGTCCCATTCACAGCTCTAGGTCCAGCTTGGAACTCTCTTTTCTGCAGCCCAACCTACTTAGTCTCTGACATATCAAAAACATCTTTCTCTCTTCCTGGAAAAAAAAAAAAAAAGGCTTGCCCTCCAAGTCTTGCCCCCCTCACTTCCCAGGACAAATGCTGCTACTGCAGCAGCCCACGCAGCACCACTGCCACCTCACAGAAATTTCCAGGAAAGCCAGTTCGTTACTTGGAGTAGACAAGTCCAAGCCTTGTACTGTTAGCCCCTGGCTCTGCAGCTAAGCCAAGTACTAAACAGAGGTCTGAAAGCAGCAGACCAAGAAACACTAAGTGCAGGAAGAGGTCAGCTAAAGTACAGGGAGAAAACTGCAATTGAGTCAACGAGCAGGTAGCATGGGCTGAGCTGCAAAGCGGAGACGCCAGGAAGTCCTACAGAGACTGCCCCAGAGAGGAGTGCAGGCGGTCAGTGTGCAGGCCAGCAAGGCATGGGCCAGGAGGATTCACAAGGATGGAGGGAGTTGGAAGAGAGGAGGAATTCTGAGTTCAAGACTAGGCAGGTTTCCGGCATTGGGAACACAGCCCTGGGGCCCAGAGGAGAGTAAATTCAAAGCCTGGACACGATCCAGGAGGCTGGCCTGAAGAGGCTGGTGCAGCCCAACGACCCTCTAGGAGGGATCAGTGAAATCCAGGCTGAGTCCAGGATGCAGCCCAGAAGCCTAAACGTGAGCTCACGGTGAGGCTCCAGACTTGGAGCAGAGTAAGGAAAACGAGGTCCCGCCTGGGTGCAGTCCCACGGCCTAAGATCCGGATTCCAATGAGGTCCCGTGAGGTCCCGAGCTTGAGCTGGACCCAGTCCTGGGCTGGAATGCTGCTGCCCATGCCCGGCCCGGAAGGGAGCAAAGTGTCCCGGACTGGCTTGAACTGAGAGTGTGGCTCGGGCCGCGCGGTAGGGAGGGAGCACCTACCTTTGGTCTGAGGCAAGCTGGCCGGCGGGCTCGCAGCGGGCGACTCCATGCTGTGGACGGTCGCGGTGGAGAGCACTAATCTAGAGGACAGCACACTACACCGGGGCCGGGAGCGCTCATGGCTGCTGGCGGCGGGCGGCGGACGACAGGCGATAGGGAGCGGAGAGCCGGCGGGAGCAAGCGTCCGAGGCGGGCGGCGCCACAGCCACACTGGGCAGCGCCGGACGCCGGCCGACGGCGCCACGCAGACCCCGCCCCTGGCGCTGATTGGCCCGCCTGAAAAGACCCTTGCCTATCAAACCCCGACGGGACTGTCACGCACAAGCCCCACCCTCCAGGAGCCGGAATCCAACCCAGCTTTCCCCTAGTCCAGCCCGGCTCCGCCCTCCTGCCTACCAAGATGACAGCCGTACCCACTTGCAGGATTTGCTGGTGCGGTCCTGGGTGCCCCAGCCTGTGCACCCCTACGGCGCAGCATGTGCGGGTCGTAATCTGGAAAATCTCAAGATCCCTAGGGTGGCCTGGCCGGGCCGATGCGGCTGGTGGCATTAAAATTGCTCCTGGACTCCTAAGTTGCTGCTCCGAGGGTGAGCTTCCATGTGCTCCCCTGTAGAGAGCAGCGAGCTCGGGCCAGCCTCCTAATGCGGCAGGGAAACCGAGATCCCGCGGCGGCGCGTGCCAGGTGAGTGTTGACCGACTGTGGGAAAGAGTTTTCTGCGCCTTGCTGAGCGCACACGCGTTTAAGTCCGCGTGGCGGCGGTAGCCAAAAGCACCTGATGCGCCGACACTTAGGGAGCGCGGGAAATCAGTGGCTTACCTGAAGGTGCCTAGTGACAAAGTAACTGTTTGGCTTGTAACATTATAGCCGCTCTACTCTGAGAGCGGGGAGTAGGTTTAGATTAATAAGGTGTCATTCTAAGCATTGAAATACCTTTGGCCAGCCTTGAGTGGGATTCCATCTCGGCCGTCGGTCGCTGAGCCCCTGTCCTCACACTAACCAGGAGTCTCTGGGATCCGATGGAAAGCCAGGCGTAGGGAGGGCAAACAGCACAAGGTCAAGGACTCAGTCAGAGCCCGAGTGAGTCTGAGCTCTCTGGCAAGCACTCAGGCCACCAATGCCTTGCTTGAATACTTGGTTTCTACCGCACTCCACCTCCGGTGCCACTCGCCCCTCCCCATCAGGAATCCTGACTGTCTCATCCCCTGCTATATCCCAAGACTTAGCCCAGAGCCACTCACATAGTAGGTGCCTAAGAACTATTTGAGGAATGAACAGAGGAAGTAGGAAAGCATGCCACATACATGGGTAAAGTGATTCTAGTCCCGTGCCAGCCTCCCAGGCACCAGGGTGACTCAGACAAGGTCCTGAGCAGGAGGAGTTTAATGGGTTAGTCAGAGAACTTGACTAACAGCCCGGGAATCACAAACTCCATGTGGGGTGCTATAAATAGATACAAGAGTCCTAAAAGGAGGCCCTACCTCACCTGGGTGGGGTCAAGGAAGGTGACCTTAATGGACTTGTAGCCAGGAAGAGAGACCATCCTTGGAAGAACAGAGAAGCCAGCCCAGGAGTGGAGATGGCTCAGGAAGCCAGGCTAGGCTGCCCCTGCAAGCCAGTCAGCTACTGGGGTATGGGGCGTGATGGAAGAGCCACTAGATCGTTTTTTGTTTTGTTTTGTTTTGTTTTTTTCTCTCTCTGGCCATCTCTGGAAAAGCTAACTATTTCACTGAAGGAGTACATGACCATTCAGAAACTGACCAGAGCCATGGACCCAGCTCCCAGTGGGCTGCCTCTAACTCTGGCTCCCAGGAGAGCAAACCCTCTGAAAACTAAGGGAAACTGAGGCTTAGAATGGGAAGGGTTCAGCCTACATTAGCATGTAAATGTTTAAGGTTGGCAAGGCCTGGAGTGACAGTTGAAAAAAGAGGATCGTTCAAGCCCAACCAGGGGGAACTTCATTCAATGAGTACATACTGTGTGCCTAACACTGAGGGGTCAACATTGGACAAAGCAGGTGCAGCTCTGCGTTCAGGAAGAAATGGACTTCTGGCCTAAGTTAAATGATGTCTTGGATTGACAAAGGCTAGCAGAAAAAGCAGAAGAGAGACAGTGTCTAGAGGTTGGGGTGTTGTTTTAATGCAGACAGAAAAAAAGCCTCCCTAAAGGTAGTACGGAAGCAGAGACTTGAGGAGGCAAGGGGAAGGGTATGCATTCCCATCAGAGGAAATAATACTTCAAAAGCCCCAAGGGAGCTGTGTCACTGGGGCGGTCAGAGGTGAGAGGCCCTCTTCTTCCTTATATACAGTCTTTGTCCATGCTGTTAAGGTGTCATCATGTGCTCACCATACACCCCAACACACCAACATACCCGTGAGGTGCTCACATGTCTGTATGCCTGTAGCATGGCTGCACAGGAGGGAGCAGCAGTCATGCACAGTTGTTTGTGTGTTCAGTGCCCCGCCATCTGCAGAGCCTCGAGGGCTTGCTGACCTGGTGTGCGTTCCACCAGACCTCGTGTGGCTGTGCTTTGTCGGTGCCCTGCACAGGATAAACCATCTTTGTGCATTGTCTGCTATCCAGCTGTCTCACATCTGTGCTAGTTACTGTAGGCTCTCCATGATGCTTCAGAGGAAGCTTTCTGCAACGAGGCTGGCCAAGATCCAAACACTTCCTGGTTCCCTGGATGGGAATTTCCAGCACTCTGACTCTGTTCCTTCTTGACCCTGTCTTTGAGAAGGTTGTTCCCTCAGTCAGGAATGCCCCTCCCTACCTTCACCTGATGCATTCCCATCCTTCTCCTTCTGCCATGTGACGAACCACTGGGGACATTCTGAAATAATACTTTGTAGACACAAGT
This sequence comes from Sigmodon hispidus, assembly GCA_004025045.1. Lineage (NCBI taxonomy): Eukaryota > Metazoa > Chordata > Mammalia > Rodentia > Cricetidae > Sigmodon > Sigmodon hispidus. Next base: position 157,437 of record PVIH01002075.1, read on the forward strand.
TTGTGTCCCACTATAACTCCCATATACCCAGCAGCTGCTTCCCAAATGATTGTCTCAGAGGCTTAATATTACTTATAAATGCTCCAACAGTAGTTGAGGCTTGTTGCAAGCTAACTCTTACTCTTTAAGCTAACCCACAATTCTTATCTATGTTCAGCCACATGGCCTGGTACCTTTTCTCTTTTTTTAAGATTTATTTTTATTATGTATACAGTGTTCTGTCTGCATGTACGCCTACACACCAGAAGAGGGCACCAGATCTCGTTACAGATGGTTGTGAGCCACCATGTGGTTACTGGGAATTGAACTCAGGACCTCTGGAAGAGCAGCCTGTGCTTTCAACCTCTGAGTCATCTCTCCAGCCCCTGGAGTAGTACTTTCTCATCATGAGTGTCAGCATGCAAATAATGACACAGAGACTTATTATTAATTTAAAAAGCTTGACCTTTAGCCTAGGCTCTTCTAATTCAAATTAACCTGCTGTAATTAATCAATATTTTGTATGTGCTTTTAGCTTTCCTCAGTATAGCACATCCAACTTCTCTGAGTCTGCTGGTGAAATCCATGTGCCTAGATTCCTCCTCCTCCTCTTCCTCTCTCTCCCTGGAAACCCCACCTATCCTCTCCTGCCTTCCTATTGGCCATTCAACTCTTTATTACACCAATCACAGCAATACATCTCCACACAGTGTACAAATATCTCACAAGACTCACCTGCTAAATACATTTTAGTTTTTATTTTTCACCTGCTGTGTTTAAATGGCCAGCATTGGGCTGGAGGGTTGGCTCAACCGTTAAAGGCTTGGCTCACAATCATAAATATAAATGGCCAGCATTTTGAAATATTGAATTCATACACACGACATGATGCTACCAGTACAATAGCAAGTGCCGTGTTCTCAGCCCTGGTGTGTGCCTGTCTCTCATGAGAACTCCCTGTGAGGAGCAGTACTGTACTCAGCTGCTGGCCTCCCCAGCACAGCATGCACTCACCAGACACTGGGGAGGTGTGTGCATTTTCATGGACACAGAGCAGAAGAGAAAGCAGAAGATGAAGACCTGCACATACACAGTGGCAAGGCCATTGTTGAGACTCCAGTCTGGCAGATCATGGCACTGCCCCCTGCCTTTTCCTGTTCATGCTCTCATTAAAATGCCTCACGGTGCTCTTGTGAGGCACGCAGATTTCCCTGAGTTTTTTCCATGGCTTTCCAGAAAGACAGTAGCTCTTTGCCCTTGCATCTGGACTGCCCAGGTTCTAACAGGGTTGTGTGGAGCCCTCTGGCTGCAGCAGGGAAGAGTTCCAGGCTGAGAGGTATCCAGCAGGGCCTTTCCTGCCTAGAACACAGAACACACGCATTTGTTGTCACTGGTTGTCAGCCAGGCCTCACAAGTTCACACCTTGGTGAAGCTGGCATAGTTGGGAATTCTTCTTCCAGATGAGGAAACTAAGACCCAAGCAAGCATCTCATGGCTGGGAGGGTGGAGGCCAGATCCTAACCCAGATGATCGAGAAAGGCTCAAAGTATCATGTCCGAGCTTTTTGCCAGAGCGTCTGTTTGTCCTGTTGCGGAACCCAGGACTACCAGGATGTTGTTCTTATTGCCACAATTTGGTGAGGAGCATCAAAAACAGAGAGCAGTGACATTCTCATAGTCACACAGCCAAGAAAAGAAGCAGAAGTATATTAGTGCCACATCCACACGGCGATCCCAGGGTCCACCGGCACAGGGATGTCCTCCAGCCTAAACCGCAATGCAGCAGAATAACACTGACCCAATTATTTGTCTCTGCCCCATATGTACATGTGCTTTGTTGGGGGGGGGTAGTGTCTGTCTGTGTGTCTGTGTCTTGGGAGATAGCATCTCAAGATGTAGGCCAGGCTAGCCTTGAATTCTTGATCCTCGTGTTTTAGCCTCCCTAGTGCTTGCTTGGATGGGGCTTTCTTTCCCATCCACAGGAGCCATTGCTTCTGCCCCCTCCTAACCACTCCCACGTTGCCTGACACCTTCCATATCCACAACTTAGCCGCTGCTAGGAAGTTGTGGCAGCTGGCAAGAGGGAGGCCAGAACACCTAGCAGGCCTTCTCCTAAGGCCACTGCCACCTCCGCTGGGACCATCATTAGGACTACCACTATTTTTTCGGTGATAGTCAGCTGTCTTGTTGCTTTCACAGCTTAGCTTGCCGCCTGCTCAGCTGTCACTGCCACTGCTGTTCCGTTGCCCCGCGTCGCCTCTTTCTGCTGCCTTCTGGCGTCTACTCGGCATTTGCTACTGTCTCTGCGTCTTGTTACCAGTTCAGCCCACACTACTGAAAGCAAAGGCAGAAAGATCACCTGCAAGAAACCTTTTCTGGGGCCCTATTTTAGCGTCAGGAATGGTAGCACAGGAGATTGACTGGGAAGCTTGAGCAAGCTCCTGGTAGTAGGACCAATCAGGACATTTGTTTGGACTAATAGCACCAACCTTAGGAGAATACCGGGGGAATTGCGCCCCATGTGGCCACAGTGAAAATAGTTGCAGAGTCGTAGAGCGCTCAGCAACACGAAGGAGTCTGGTACAGTCGTCTAAATTGTAGTTCAGTAGAATGCTTGTTTGTCATGCAAGAAGCCCTGGGCTCAATTCCCAGCACAAGGAACGGGTGGCACAAGCCTGTGATCTCAGTGCTTGGAAGGTGGGGGGAAGTTCAGAAATTCAAGATCATCTGCTATGTAGGCAGTTTGAGGCCGTCCTAAACTAGAGACTCACAAAAAGGATCTGGATGGGGCTTGAAGAGCTGGCTCAGTGCTTAAGAGCACTGACTGCTCTTCAGAAGACCAGGGTTCGATTCCAAGCACCCACGTGGCAGCTCACAACTGCCTGTGACTCCAGTTCCAGGGGATCTGGCACCCTCACACAGACATATATGAAGTTAAAAACACTAATGCATGTAAAATAAAAATAATAAATAAATTATGCATTGGCTGCACCTTCAGGAGCCAAGGAAGTCAGCCATGCTGTCGTAGTTTGCTCTGAGTCTCTGTGAAGTATTCAAGATGGCTGGTGCTGGCAAAGGGTAGTCTGGGTGGCTCATAGACTAGAAGAGTCCTTTTGCTCAGGGCATCAAGGAAAAGATCACTGGGGCTACCTAAGGAACATCATTGTTGATCCCATGTTTTTTGTTCATTCACAAAAATGAACATTGGGCCAGGCAGTGGTAGTATACACCTTTAATCCCAGTACCCGAGGCAGGGGGATCTCTGTGAGTTTGAGGTCAGACTGGTCTACATAGTGCTTTCCAGGGCAGCCAGAGCTACACACAGAAGCCCTGTCTAGACACACACACACCCAAATGAAATGCTTACAGTATTATCTTAGTTGGGGTTACTATTGCTGTGATGAAAACCATGGCCAAAGCCGAGTTAGGGAGAAAAGGGTTTGTTTTACTTAAACTAACACATCACTGTTTATCATTGAAGAAAGTCAGGACAGGAGCTAATGCAGAGGCCACTGAGCAGTGCTGCTTCCTGGCTTGCTCAGCCGGCTTTCGTACAGAACCAAGGACCACCAGGCCAGGGATGGCACCACACACAGTGGACTGCGCTCTTCCCCATCAATCACTGATTTTAAAAATGCCCTGTAGACTTAACTGCCTACATCCTGATCTTCTGAGGGGCATTTTCTCAACTAAGGTTCCCTCTCAAAGTGACTCTGGGAAAATGAAAGGGCCACCGTACATAAGGCACAGGGCGAATGTGGAGAAAGAGATGAGTTGGAAGGAAGGGAGGCCAAGGAGTAGATGTTGGGGGAGTGGGGGATGACAAAACTTTGAGAGATTCTAGGGCCATTCTGGAATCCCTCCTGTGAACTACATGCTCACAAAAGAGCCACAGGCTTCTCAGCAGAGCTACATGGACCAAGATGCCATCATTACTTTGTCCTTTGCCTCTTGAGTCACAATCACCAGCTATAACCACCTCGTTACTCTTCCAGCCAGGTGGCCATCCCAAGCATATCATTGGCTGTATCTCAGTACCAAGGTAGGCTAGGAAACATTGTATCTCTGGTACCCAGCTTCCCGGGAGGAGCATCCCTCTTAAGAGAAATGTGGGGCTGGCAGGCAGATGGAGTTGCCTAAAGGGTTCCCAGTTACATCCCCTAATCTTTAACTGGGAGCATGGCTGTGAACCTGAATTATAGGGAGTCTGCCTTGTTGGCCAGGCCTTAGAGGTCTTGTGGGTTCTCACAGGGATATCAGGCCAGAGAGCTAGCTAGCCACACCCCCCAGGTCAAGTCACAGATGTATCTGTCTGGGGAGTGAGTACCGCATGGCCCAGGCAAGCTCTAAAGGAGAAGTGATATCAGATTCGAGGCTTCTCCAACCATCTTCTACTGCCTGTGCAGAAAGGAGACCTTGAAAGTTCCATCTCCTTGTCTGCACCAGCCCTGGGCCTTCTTGTCTGGGATCCAGGTCTCAGGCAACACCTAGTTCACCCACTTCATATTTAGTGTGGAGTTACCCCTCCTTCCTTCAGGGAGGAAGCACGTTCACATGTTTGCTTTGGGTGTTTATGGTTCTGAGAAAAGAACTCCTCCGGATTGGGGGCTGGTAGGATTCCCTGCGGCTGTGAATTTCCTTTCCTGGGGCCCAGGACTCAGATAGATTGAGACATGTATCAACTGAGTAGCCAAGAGGACTTGGGGGCCTGCCTTGCCCTCCCAATTTACACTGTCCTGAGCCTGTTTCTTTGTTGTACTGAGGGCTGCTATGAGTCTGAGTTAATTTGTTGTTTTGAGGATTTTGACAGCTAAGAACTGACAGGTTTTAGAACAAATGCTGTCTGCCCCTACCCATCAGGGTAGAGCCACACATTAAGGGAGGGGCTGGTATCAGAGGAGCAGAAGGGCCAATGTGATAACAGGGAGGTAGGGAGGGGTCCTACAGAGGCCTTGGGGTTGATAGCTGACAAAATGTATAGCCATAAGTCTTTTTTTTAAACAAAGCCTTGACTGTCCTTGAACTCACTATTCGGACCTGGCTGGTCTTGAACTCCATCTTCCAAGTGCTGGGATTAATGGCTTGTGCCACTCACCAACTAGCCAGGAGTTCACCAGCTAGTCTCTTCTCCACTAAAGCCAGGAGAGTCTGCCACAAGCTGTGGCAGGTGAGGCTGCCTGCTAGAAACAAGAAAACGCTACAGTTCAGTGACAATAGCGTATATGTGTGTACATATGCACATACATGCATGCATGTGCACACATATCTGGGGGTCAAAGGTCAGCACTGGATATCTTCCTTAATAGCTCTCTACCTTTTCCCCCCTTTTATTTAAAGACAAGGTCTCACTAGGTAGCACTGACCAGCTCTACCCTGTCCTGGTGATTTCTTTTTAAGCTTTATCCATCAAAGATTTCTTCAAGAAGTATGGAATATTTTCAGGACATTTTAAGTATATTTAGGATTTAAACGTCAACATAACTGATTAATATAATTAATTTGTTAATAGTGTTTTAACATAAATAGATGAAATATGAATTCTTTAAGTCTGCCTGTTGGGGCTGGAGAGATGGCTCAGAGGTTAAGAGCACTAACTGTTCTTGCAGAGGACCTAAGTTCAATTCCCAGCATCCACATGACAGCTAACAACTGTGTGTAATTCCAAGATCTGACACCTTTACATAGTTATACATACAGGCAAAACACCAATTCACATAAAAAAAATAAATAAATATTTAAGTCTGCCTGTTCAGTACCAGCTCAAATCCTGTCCTTCAGTGTGGCTTTCCTGGATCACTAACCAAAGATCTTCAGTGGCAGTTAGGACCCAAAAGGATTCAACACCCTCTAGTGACTCAGACAGCATCTACGGAGTATGGAGGAAGGAGCTGAGATCAGAACAAATGGTCCCTGGGTTTAGTGTTGCCTTTACTTTAGTGTGCAGGGTGAACTGTAGCCTAGGGATTGACCTAAAGCAATTTCTAAACCAGTGCTGCCTCAACAGTCTCTGGCAGGTCACTCACAGCAAGTGTCTGTCTATCCGATAGTTAAGGAATAAAGATGAGAAAGGAGAATTTCTCAAATCACTGCCAAGCTTATGCTCTTTCCTGGTACAAAACAGCCTACATTTGGTAAACATCAAACAGCTAGGAGAAGCTGGGTTTGGTTGTGCACAGTTTTAATGCCAGCATTCAGGAGACAGAGGCAGGCAGACCTCTTTGAGCTTGAGTTCAAGGCCAGCCTAATCTACATAGGAAGATTCTGTCTCAAAGAAAATAAATATAAGCAGCTGATATAATAGAGTGGGTCTACTCTGTCCCCTAAGGTTCAAAGTCTCACTGGGATTTATCCAAAGGCCCCATCACCTGAGTGTCCAGCAAGTAGACAAGAATTGCTGGGATCCCACCATTAGTACTGTAATGAATAGGTCTCTGTGGTGCCAGCAGCTGGGTGGCTCCATTAATTTGCAGTGACAGTGACTGTCTTTATGCAGAGATTCCCTTCTCACACATGGGAATGCATCTGAGGAAGACAACCCTAGAAAGAGGCTGGTGAGGGCAAAGCTCCTTTGCAACGGAATAGAAACAGATCAGACCAAACTGCCCTCCACACAAGCCTCCACTCTGTGTCTCTCGGGAGATTTGGATAGATGACAGTGATGTCACCTTGGGAGGAGCAACATATAGCACTTATGATGGGAGCAGGAATGGAGGTCCAGAATGAACTAGAAGATGGAAGGAAAGGAGACTCGGGTAAAGCGGAACTCTGGGGACTGTTGTAATGACTAGCAAAGATGTGCCAGCGCCATGTCTGGAGTCTCTGAGAGCATGCCTGTTGGGACATGAAAGATCCCATCTGAGCCATTAGTCAGGTTCTGGGTCTCTTCTAAGTTTGTCAAGCAAAAGAATCACACAAGGGCATGGACTTCCCTGATATGTGACAGTTCTGGAAGAGTCTGCTGTGTGGTGCCTGCTAGATGCTCAGCAGTTGTGTTCACTCACAGTGGGTCTCCATATGGCTAGGCTGGAGTGGGAAGGGATGAGAATGAGGTCACAGGCATGAGTGCCTGGGGCAGATCTTGGTCCCATGCCTCTAGGCTACAGGAATCAGTATAGCCGCCATGCCTTGGAGCCTAGTGGTCTCTTGTGTCAAATGAGAATCAGAAATGAGACTCTGATGAGAAGACATATCTGCAGGTACCCAGCAAAGGCAGGATGCAGGTATGGGCTGGAAGTTGGGGAACATGGTGGCTGTGTGTCTCAGGCAGGACAGGGGAGGTGAAGGCAATATTCCAGTACCTCCCTTCCCTCCCAGGAACAGCTCCAGCAATCAGCCTGCTCCAGCTGACAGGTTTTGATAAATGAGTATCATTAACAACCATGGCCTTAGGCTTCACTGGAGGCTATTGGCTTCCTGAAGAAGGTCTAGCCTGGGTGACAGGTTTAGGGGTACCAAGAAGAATTGGTGGGCAGGTGCCATTGGCAGTTCTGAGCTAAGGGCTCATGCTCCTAGCCACAGTATCAAAATAAAGCAGTAAATTAATTGTGGCAATGTTGATAGTGATTATAGCACCCACTTACTAAGTGTGAATGCCTTGTTTAATGTTCAAAGCAAGCTGAGAAAAAAAAATCTTCACAAAACATTTCAGATGCAGGATTTAGAATATGTTTTTTAAAAAAAAAAAAAGGCCTAGAAAAATGGCTCAGTGGTTAAGAGCACTGACTGCTCTCCTAGAGGATCCAGGTTCAATTCCCAGTACTACATAGTGACTCACAACTATAATTCCAAGATCAGGAATACATGCAGGAAAACACCAATGCAAATAAAACAAAAATTATTAAAAAAAAGAATTCATGGGGAAAAAAATTCACTTCTCTACAACTAGAGAGTGAAAAAGCATCCAGCCATGAAGGATTTGGAAAGATACATCCCGGGGAATAGAGAGATGGCTCAGCAGTTAAGAGCACTGACTGTTCTTCCAGAGGACCTGAGTTCCATTTCCAGCATCCACATGGCAGCTAACAACTGTCTGTAATTCCAAGATCTGACACTCTTACACAGTTATACATGTAGGCAAAACACCAATTCACATAAAATAAATAAATATTTTTTAAAAAAAAAAAAGAAAAAAGAAAAGATACATCTCCAAAGAAGATATGTATGGGTGAAAAATGAATAGCCTCCTGGTTGCTTGAGGTACAGCAAGCATTGCGTGTCCTTCAGCTATAGCAGTGTGGACCAGGCTGTGCTGTTAATGCAGCTGTGTAAGCACTAAAGGTCCATTCCAGAGGGGCTGTGGTGGCTCCCAGCACTCGGCAGGCAGATCTCTGAGTCTGAGGCCAGCCTGGTCTACAAGAGTGAGTTCAAAGACAGCCAGAGCTGTTACATAAGAAAGGCTATCTGGAAAATAAAAAACGAACAAACAAACAAGCCCATCTGAAGCTTGCTTTCTAGTTCCTGTTGACAGTGAAGGACTGAGACAGTGTGCAAGGAGTAATCAGCTGCAGTGACCAGATCCCAGACAAAACCAGCAGCCCCGCAGAACCACATGGTTCCTCTTGTTGGACCCCAAATGTCTCCCGAGGTTGAGCAGCACCTCACCTTTACCACATCATATTCTTTTGATGCTGCTCTTACCAAGAAATGTGGGCAGGCCAGCTGCTTGACGTCGTCAGTGCTTGTCTATAGTTCAAGATGTCAGACTCTGGACTCAGTCTCACTGGGGTCATGTCCCAGCTGAGCCAAGAGGCCTGTGGAAAGTCTTCAGTTGCTCTCAGGCCATGACCCTTTCATCTCATGGTCCCATGGCCTCAGACACTCTGGTAGGCAAACAGAACTGATCAGGTAACACACAGAAAGCTGAGCATGAGACCTGCTGACTCAGTGCTGTTTCTGCTACCTTCTCAAGAGAGGATTCGAGGGGAGGAGAGGAAAAAAATAGCAGCATAATCACTCTGAGATGTGAGACTTTGGAGGTGACCTGGGATTCACAGCTGAGACAAAGATGTTCTATTTATAATTTTAAATGTATTTATTTATGTATTGTAATACTGGAGATGTGATCCCAGGACTTCATATGTGCCATTACATGCTCTATATCTGAACTACATCTCTAGCTCTCTTTAATTTTTTTTAATTTGAGGCCAATCTTGAATTTAGGATTTTCCTACCTCAGCCACCCAAATAGCTAGGATGACAGGCTTGCCCCCACCAACCCCAGCAAGTATTTAGACTCAAGCTGCGATCCATTGGAGCCTGTAAAAGGATGACTGGGGCCTTGCCAGCTTCTGATGGCCAAGTTCTATCATTGCGGGACACTTCACAGCGATGGAAGCATGGGGACACAAGGACAGAGACACTTCAGGATGGCCTCCAGGAAAGACTGATAAGTGATGGGTTTCACTTTAGGATTACGGGCTTAATGTTAAATTGAAAAACAAGGAACAGATAGAGATTTGTACTAACTTATATTTATGGGTGTAAAATTCTTTAAGAATACATAAGGGACAGGTTAAAAAAAATTCCATTGCATGTGACTAGGGAGAGCTAAGTAGGTGATAGACAAGATGGGAGGCAAGTTTTCCTCAGCTCTGAATCTGCAGTGAGCCTTCATGCACACAAATTCCAGATCTGTGCTTCCAGCCAACTATGAGCCAGGGGCATTCAAGGACTGGCTGTAGTTCAGTAGTAGAGCCCTGGTTAGAGCACATTTGGGCCTAGATTCCAGTCCCAACACACACACACACACACACACACAAAGATATCACATCTATGCTGAGCATGTACAAAGTTTTTCTCGATATTATTTGCTAAAAGAACAGCATAGCAGCTACTTCTGTAGCATTTACGCTATGCCAGACATTATAAGTCATCTTTATTATGAAGCAGATTTTTATGCAAATGTGAGGTCTATCATACTTAGCTTTGACTGTCAGTTTGACAAATCCTAAAGTCATCTGAGAGGTACAGCCTTAGTCAGATTGGTTTTGTGGGCATAGTGTCTGCACATGGGTATTTGTGCCAATGCCTCACAGATAAGAAATGGCAATATTATTTCTTTTGAAATATGACTTTGTGGGGAATGGAGAGATAGCTCAGCGGTTAAGAGCACTGACAGTTCTTGCAGAGGATCATGATCACACATATTCTAACTTTAGCACCAGAGAATCTGTTTACTGCTCTAGAGGCTTTGGGGCCAATAAGGGAGGCAGATTAAAGTCTCATACAATAGTCAACTTTATTCAGCGCATCAGACAGATCACACTCTGAGAGTTAAGGAGACTCCCCTGAGTAAAGTGTACATGCACAAGAGCAAGCTGCATGTGGGGCATGAAAGCACAATCCAATAACAATTCTATGTTTTTGAAGAAATTGAAGTCACAAGAGTCTTGCCTTAATTTCTTAGGGTTTTATCACAAGCATTGAGAAATCTCTTCATACAACTCCATTCTTGGACCATGTTCTAAGAGGGATCCAAAGCACTTTTCTGTCTTCCACAAACAACAGGCACAAACATAGTGCACAAATATATGTGCAGGCAAAACACTCATACGCATAAAGTAAAAATAATAAATATTTTTAAAAAGAAATATGACTTTGTTACTCTGCTAGGCAGCTTTCTGCTGGTATACAGAATACCCAGGATAATAAGCATATGAAGAGAAGAGGTTGGGTGTGGACCACAGCTTTGGAGGCCCTCATGTGGGGTCTGTGGCAGTATATTGTGGCAATATGTCACTCATTTCATGGCCAAAAAGTAACAGAAGACAAGGAAGAGCCAGGGCATCACAGCTCTCTTCAAGGGTACACCCCAGTGACTTAACTTTTAATAGGTCCTACCTCCTTAAAGGTCCAAGGGCCATCAGATCCTGGTGTCAAACTTATGACTGACTTTCAACCCATGGGCCTTGGAGGGGACATTTCAGATCTAAAATATAGCAGTGACCTTATTATAATGCCACCCATTATAAAGAAATGGTGGCACATGCCTTTGATCCCAGCACCTGGGAGATGAAGGCAGGCAGATCTTTGTGAGTTCAAGGCTAGCCAGGTCTACAAAGCAAGTTCCAGGACAGCCAGAGCTACACAGAGAAACCCAATACATCAATAAATAAAACCAATAAGTAAATGAAACATTACATGGTAACAGTATTTTGTTAATTGGGAAAAAAATAGGATGTAAAACAGCAAATATGATCTGGGTATGGTAGCTCATGCCCATGATCCGAGCACTCAAATTTAACATCAGCCTGGGTTTTATAGAGACACTGTCTCAAAACCAAGCCAAAGTAACAGAAACAGAACACAGCAAATATGACTTGATTTCATTTTTGGGAAAAAATATATTTGTGACAAAGTCTCTGTGTGAGCAGGCACTTAGCCTCATTTTTGACTGCATCCCTAGTCCAGAACATACAGGTCAGAAAACCCAAGTGGGTGGGTGGGTGAAAGGAACAATGGGTGACAAGGTTAGGCTCCTCCCTAAAGACATGTGGCCACATTGGGCTTGCTAGTGAATTTAAGAGGGACTCTTTTATCTTCTCATTTTTCTCCTTTTTTTTTTTTCTGAGCTTTTAAAATGAGCATCCCCATGCTTCTAATGAGAAAACAAAAATAGTTACAGAATTGAGAGGTACAGTGGGGGTGAAGGACTCAGTGGAAAATGCTGAGCTGCTGGACAGGCCTTTGCCATTCCCACCCACACCATGTCACTCAGGTTCACAAAGGTGTGCGCTCTATGAAGACAGATCAGTGGGAGAACACAGAACATGTCTGCAAGAGCCTGGGAAAGGGATCGTGAGACACAGAGATAGCCTGTGACTGGCCTGAGACCACACAGCAGGCCAGTGACAAATGCCAATCTTGGCCAGGCCTTGGTCTTCAGTATGAAGATGCCTGGACACCAGACAAGTTTATGTTCCTTAGCTCCATTCACTGAAGCCTGGGATTACAGAAGACACTAGAGACACACAGACCCAGGAATCCAGCCAAGACTTGGTACCAAACTGTTTAGCAAGCACCTCTCCTGCTGGAAAAGCAGCTGCCTTCTAAGTGGGTGAAGATGTCCGCATAAGCCAAGTGACTTGTGCAAGACTAGGGGTCCATCTCCAGCTCATTAGGATTCCAAGGTCAGGTCTGTCTGTCTTTCTGAGGTTGTGTCCTGTTTACTGTTATTAAATTCGGGGGTCACAGCCTGTGCTCCAAGGCAGGTCTGGCCACATCCTCAAGAAGCCATCCAAAGGAGCCAAATTTAAAGTGGAAATCAGAAAGAACAAAAGGATTTATTCAGCCTTGGCTTGGCAAGTGATGGTGCACACCTTTAATCCCAGCACTCAGAAAGTAGAAGCAGACAGATCTCTGTGAGTTCAAGGCCAACCTGGTCTACAGAAAGAGTTTCAGGACAGCCAGGGCAGTTACACAGAGAAATTCTGTCTTGAGAAAAACAAACAAACAAAAAATCTAATGTAGTCACATGAGGAAAAGAGACAAAAAGTTCCAACACACACACACACACACACACACACACACACACACACACACGTCTAGTTTAAATGCCAAGAATGAGCACATCTTAGCAGTCCCAATCAAGGTGTGGTCCTGCTCACCATTGACCCATCACTGTCAGAAATTCAGTCTCATCCTGTGAGATGCTCCGACCACTGTGTGTGAAATCTTTCAGAGACAGGTTCCCCTGTCCCTTCCCTTCTCGGGATCCCTTGAGAAATTTCTATTTCTTTGGGGTCCATTGTTTCAACAGACTGATAGAGAAACACAACAGTGCCTTTAGGATATCTTCTGTGCTCCCAGGCTGGTTACAGTACCACAACAAAGAGACAAAGTGTCCATGATGTTTCGGGAGCTCCATGGAGACCTCCTAGTCATGACGGCAGAACAGAGTGGGGGTGGGGCTGCACCTTTCCTTACGTCACTCAGATGGCAGAGCTTGGGACTGTGGACAATGGCTATGTTGTCTGTCACTGGCCTTGGGACCAGTGCAGAGTCCTTAATCCCTGATTCACTTCTGGGCCACCCTCATGCAGTTGGCAGAGGGGTACTTAACACCATTTTCCAGATCTTATGTAGCACTGAAGGGACAGGGTGCTGAGGGCTCAGTGTGCCAGTCAGCTGAGGGCATCAGAACGTGGGGGACAGGCCAAAGGTTACAAAGTGCAAGGCTCCTGGTGTTGGACACTCTAGCAAAGGACAGGAGCCGAAAACTGGCCAGATGGGTGGGTGGGGGGCTGAAAGAAGTATCAGAGCTGGACACTGTTTTGGACTGGGTGGTGGTGGCTCAGTGTCTTGTAGAATGCCTAATCAAAGAAGGGCTTCTTACTGAATGTAAACACTCCTTTAAATTTTGTTAAGTGAACGAAGACAAACAGCAGTTGGGCATTTACATAGGACTGTATTTTACTGTTCTATCTACAACTGTGTTTGGAAAATTCCATAATGACAAATAAAATCATGCTTAAGCCCTTCCTCACCCCGACTGCTGGGGCTCTGTCCCAGCCCCACAGTAGAGAGCAGCTTCCCACCAACCACTGTCCCCCAACCAGGGTTTCTCTGTAGCCTCGGCTGACCTGGAACTCACAATGTAGACCAGGCTGGCCTTGATACCCACCTGCCTCTGCCTCCTGAGTGCTGGGCTCAACAGTGTGCACCACGAGCCCACTGCCTTTGCGTTGGCTGGTCTGTATGCCCGGATTGCTCTCCCCTCTCGCTCTGCCACCCAGCTCATTCCTTTACTTCCTTCAAGGCTTTCTTTAAAAGCCTCCTCACCTGAAGCCAGACTGCCTCCAGGAGTGCACTGACCCGGAACCAACTGCATCAGGAGGCATTTGCATCATCAACCCACTGCTTCCTCCTTTGATTTCAGTGCACTCCTGTGGAGCTGTGCTGCAGGGGTCAGGGCTTTATCTCCTTTGCTCCCGTGTGTCCTCACAACAGTGCCTGCCCCACAGGAGATGTTCAGTACATACTTGGTAGATTGAAGAGCACCGAAATACATCAAATCCACACCCCTACCCTGGTCCTCATGAAACCCAAGTTAGCATGGCCATGAAAAGCTTCCAGCAGTCATCAGTAACTCCAGCAAACATTCATTGCTCATTTTACTCTCATATTTTCCAAAAAGGACTTTACTTTCTTGGTATGGGTGGACAGGGTTTCAGTTTCACATAACTCAAGCTGAGGGTGTAATTAAGAATTGCCTTGAATTTCTACCTCCATCTCCCAAGGGCTGGGAGTACAGCCCAGAGCTGTGCCTAGTTTCCCAAGGGGATTTCTGTAGGGCTTACAGACCCCAGCACGTAAAGAGATCTAAGCAGAGAAAAAAGAGGCTAAGTGAAGGAAGCTTATCATATACTAGGCCCTTACGAGGCCAGACTCTTCCCGTGGTCCAGACTGGCATGCCAGACACCTTGTCAGTAGGCATAAATGCAGAGGAGGGCTTCTCCAGGAAGTGGCATTTGGGCAGTCATGCAAAGGCACAGTGGTGTGCAGATGAGTGGCCTGTTCAGACATTGTCCAGGAACATACCCTGGTCATCTCCACTTACATTCTTGGAGAATGAAGTCACCTGAGACTCACAGGTCTTATCTTCAGAGTTCAGAGTTGCCTCCAGCCCTGACTCAGCCAAGCTCACAGCTCTCTCTGATCACAAGATCCCTTCCTGTCATTTGCATAGAATGACCCACCTCAGCCCTCTTTTGTTTAAAAGTGCTGTGACATAATGCACACTTGTAAAGAAAAGAAATTACATTTGTTCAGAAAAGATACTCCCAATAATATATCTGACCTCTAGCCAAACTATACAAAGAATCAGAAGAAATCAAAGTGAAAACTTAGTGGGCACAAAAACAGTCAAAAGTGCCCATTAATGGATGTGCAAATGGCCTAATAGCCTGGGGAAAGGTTCAAGGGCCAGTTACGGACACTAATGACAAAATGGCCACTGCAACTTCCAGAATTATCAGTAGCAATGTAAAGTATATTTAGAAAAGGGTCTTGCAGTTTTTCACAAAACAAAACACGCACAGTCTATAAAACCCAGCATTACATTCCTAGGAACTGCCCCCAGGGGAATGGTGGCCAGAGGACATCCATAACATGTCACTTACTCATAGCAGCCCCAAACCAAAACAACACTATTAAATATGTGATGGGTAAACTGGTCCATACTCACCATGGAATACCTGTCACGGTGATGAACATGATAGCAGCAACATGGCTGATCACAGGTGGATGCTGAGAAAGAAACTAAATACTAAGCTATGGTGGTGGTGAACACCTTTAACCCCAGCATTTGGGAGGCAGAGGCTGGCAGATCTCTGTGAATTCAAGGCCAGCCTGATCTGCAGAGTAGGACTGCCAGGGCTACACAGAGAAATCTGGTCTCAAAAGAAAAGAAACTAGACATTAAAAAGTAAGTATTGTGTAGTTCCATTTTATACGATGTTCTTGGAAAAAGCTGTTTAGTTAATAGTGTTAAAAGTCAGAGAGCATAGTTATATCAAAAGGAAGGCACCAATTGGCAGGGGTCCTTGTCCCCACCACCACACCCACATACACTTTGTACAGGTTTGAACCACAACCTTCAAGCACCCTACCACTGAGGCACATCCAAGCTTTCTGTATGTCCAACTTTATGGTGGTCTTATAGATGTGGACATCAAATTTGCACCTTAATTAACAGAATGGGATTCTGCGAACATCCATGGCAGGCTTTCCAAGTACTATTTGTTGAGTAGTTCCAAATACTATGGCTTTTAGGGAGACACTGATTCCTGGGTAGCCAGCTCCCCAGGGACCTTGCTTTCTTCCTTTTATTTGGGAGAGATGGCTTTTCACCCAGTCCCAAACATGCCCAGGGGTAATCTTCCCACAGCAGCTTCAACTGCCCTGGGTGGACGAGCTGCGCAACACCAGTCCCCGCTGAGTTCCAGCTGAGATTAGGAATGTAAAATGAGGTCTAGGGTATCTGTGCCCTAGCCTTAACAGTGAAGCCAGTGCCTAATATTCGATGGCTGTCTTGGGGAGGATCAGAATTGCCCCCACGGGTCGTTATGTGTTTTTCAGATGTATCCGTGTGGATCCTAGAGATGCATCTGGGGTAAACGCGACGACAACCGGCACCTTGAGAAGCCAGAACATTATTGTTGGGGCCGCGAGACAAACGCGCGGCGCGGCCTCTTTAAGAGACGCCAGGAATGTATCCAAACAGACTGTGCGCGCGGCGCACGTGACTCACAGCTGATTTCCGGCCCCGCCCCCTTCTCCGGCCCGCGCCGCCCGAGAGTCAGTTCGCTGCGGCCCGAGCTCCCCAGTCTCCGGTGCGCGCGATGGCGCACGCGACCCCGCCGAGCGCGCTGGAGCAGGGCGGCCCCATCCGCGTGGAACACGACCGCCAACGACGCCAGTTCTCCGTGCGCCTCAACGGTACCGCCGCTGCCTTTGTTTGCGCGCGCGCGGGCGGGACGGGGCGGGACCTGCGGGCGGACGGATCCTGGGGCGGGAGGGCTCTCGAACCCCGACAAGCTCCGCCGGAGCGCGCCCGCACGGGCATCCCGCACCTGCTAGCACTGCCGACTTCCGGCATCGCGGACAGAGGGCTGCCACCCTGGATCCCAGAGAGGAGGTCACTGGTGGCCTGCCACCCCCCTCCGGGTGTTTGGTTGCTTCCTGCCGCCCTGGAGGAGCCTGCGCGGGCCTGGGGCATAGCCCAGGGAACTTGTGGCCTGGAAGAGGAGGCGGGTAGGTGGCTCTAAGATTTTAGCCAACTTGGCCCAGTCGATGTGTGCATTGGCCTCCCAGAATCTGCAGTGGAGATAGCTGTAGTGAAGACCGCTTTGGCTGGCAGTAACAGGAAAGGTTCAGAATGACACATTTGGTGCACAGCAAGTGCTGATAAACATAGGTAAATGGCTACTTTTCAAACCAGAAAGCTAGGTCAAGGCCTTCTCTGCTCCGTTTGTACCAGCAGATCCACACTCCTCCCATTGATCCTAGAGGCTGGAAATAATTGTGAAATGTGGGACCTTGAGTTCTTTGTAGCCCACCCCTTCAAGTTGAGCCCCCCACGACCTAACTTAGAGACCACTGTGCCAATTTTGAAGGGAGGTTGTTGTGTGAGGTCGGCCAGTAAGTTGTACAGCAGTGAAGGTACTGATCCTATCCTGACTCTCGAGCCAGCCTTCTGCGACCTGCGCTTGGTCACAAGAAGAGGGTATTTGTGCCACCTAATACTTCCTGTGTTGTGACATAGTGCCCCACATTACACATGAGTAAACTGAGGCTGGGGCTAAGGAAGTGACTTGGCCAGCCTTAACAAGACCAGAGTCATATTCAAATCTGCACCCACCTGCCCTATGCTGTGCTCTTTCCATAGAGAAACAAGTCCTGTCACCATGCTGGTGGTGGCCCAGCTGGCAATGACACCCGGCCCTGGTCACTTGAGAGGCTTCATCTGAGGGTTTTTTCAGAACCTCTTTTCTGAAGTTTTCTGAGTTCCAGGGAAGTTATGATTCTCCAACTGACTCTGGAGGCCCATTAGATCCACAGGGAGAAAAGCAGGGAGCCTTGTGCCCCCCCCCCTTCAAATGGGTCCAGTCAAAAGGACAGTACTCCAGTGCTGGCTGTGAGCAGACTAGAGCTTTAAATTTAACCCTCCTGGAACCTGCTGCCATGTCACTAACCACAAAGGGTGCCCTAGGGAGACAGGGTGGCTAAAGAAGGGCGGCCTGGACCAACGAGGATTCATTCCACTAGTGTTACTGAGTGCCTACTGAGTTAGCAGCACTGTTGCCCAGGGCTTGTGAGGCTGGGCTGACTGTCTAGAGGGGAGCTGGGTCTCAGATAAACTATATAAGACCTTATGAATCAAAAGCCTTTGGAAGTAGTGACACTGCGCAGGAGGAAGGGTGGGTACATTGGGGCAGGGCTGCTCTTTAGTGCCACGTTCCAAGCACATAGCTTAGGAAGGGCCTGCAAGAGCCGAAGAGGGCACCACGTGAAAGGAGCTGCTGAGATCCGAGGCCCTGCAGTGTCTATTGTGTATTCGGAGCAGAGCTTGGACTGAGGAGTGAGGCAGTTGGAGGAGACTAAGACTCCCAGGGACCATAGTGTAGGACCTGGAAATGCTAACTTGTGTGAATTTGACTTTGACCCTGAGCACTGTGGGTTCCTGAAAAGAGGACAGATGACATGGGCCAGAAACCTTAAGGTTTGGCTGGTGGGACATATGATGGGGTGAGATAGAGCGGGGAACTGGAACTGGCTGTCACGCTAGTCCAGGCAGTGTGGCCAGGGGTGGGAAGAAAGGTCTGTGGAGAGAGCGTGCTGATACAGAGTGTTGAGAGGAGACTAGAACTGAGATATGTATGAGATATGTATGATTCCCACATTGAAGTTCTGAAATGCTGGGTGTGTGGCCACTGTTTAAGAAATGGGAGACCAAGGCACAAAGCTGGTGGACAGCTAGTCCAGAATGGACCTTCAAGTTGCCTTCTAAGGGTTGGAAGAAGTTAGTTAAGACCCCTGCCTCCAGCCCTTCCTTGCCTTCTCTTTCTTACCTGGTCTAGAGTCACTCACTCAAGTTTGGGTATGTGTTTTAAAGATTTGTGTGTGTGTGTGTGTGTGTGTGTGTGTGTGTGTGTGTGTGTGTGTATACACGTGTACGCACATAATACATGTATTCCAGTGCCTGTAGAGCTCAAAAGAGGATGTCAGATCCTGCAGCTGGAGTTACAGGCAGGTCTGAGCTGCCAGGCATGGGTGCTAGGAACTGAGGGTCCTCTAAAAGCCGAAAGCCCTCCTAACTGCTGAGCCAGCTCTCCAGCCTCTGGGACAGCTAGTTGTTGCAAGAATGCTCACTCAGATCCCTCCCAAAATGTCTCTACCCCCTACTTTGCAAGTAGGAAAACAGAATAGAACTGAGCCGAGCTGGTTCAGTTCCTGGGTGCCTAACACTGTCCCCACCATGCTTGTCTGGGGTCTAGAGCACTCAGAGCCTAGCCTAGACTGAGTCTGTGTCACCAGTAACCCAGGTAGTGGGACCACTGATCCATTGCATGGGTGTTGGGGTTGGTATATCTGACAGTGCCCCATGAGCACCATCAGTGTCCCCTGATGGTGGGCAGTCAGAGGGCAGTACCCACCTGGGAGGCCCTGGGTGTAGATAAGGTGAATGTGAAAATCAGCCAGCAGCTAACCAAACACTCAGTGGCTGTGTAGGGAGGGGCTGCACTTAGGGTGTGGCTGCAGTCTGTTGGCACATCTGAAACTGAGTCCACGTACTTCTGCAGGCCTAAGCAGACACCTGCTGGGACTTGGCCATTCTCTGGGGACACTACTAAAGGCACTAATCTACCTCTAGTATCAGTATTTGGTAGGAAGAAGCAAGTTTTTGACAGATATTTCCTGGGTGTCTACCCTGGGGATTATGGGGACGTGGTGACTGTTCTGACCACCACACCAGAGGCCTAGGCAGAGAATCGCTGACATCCCAGGGTTGCCCACAGGCTAAGTATAAGTAGGCTCCATGAGATTGAGAGCAGGGAGAGACTGAAAACACTAGGGAATTTGTAAGAGCTCAGTCCCTGCCCTCCAAGTGCTGGGAGCATAGGCCCTAGGGTCCCGGCACCTAGTTCCCTGCACTGCCTGTCTCTTACTCAGGCCAGCCACTCCGGCTTCCTTGTTATTCTGAGCATCATAAGGACTTTGCGTCTGCTGCACTCACCAGCTGGACTTCTTACACCAGGTCCTGTGTGTGTCCCTCATTCCTTCAGGTTTTTATGCATAAGAGCTAAATACCCTCTTTATGACAACACCCTCACCCCTGCTCCTTACCCCTTCTCTGCTGTGTTCTGTCTCCTGAGAATCCTGTCATTTGTGTCTCCCCTACTAAAATGGGAAGGTGTGCTGTGTGGGTTCTGCTCACTGTCTCCCACCTGGCACTCAAGATACAGCCGGAATATAGTGGCTGGCCGTCGTGGCTTAAGGGCAACTGGGCAGATCCCCGTAACCACGACAGCTTCCCCTCTGCACACACACTCACTCCCCCCACCCTCCCACCCCTACCGCCAGTACAGAATCAGACCTGGGTCCCGTGTCCTGCAACAATAGGAGATGGCTGTGGTTATCACACTGGGCCTTGGCCACAGAACAGACCGTGTAAGGAGAGACCTTTCGGTGCAGGGAAGGAAGGCTATGGCCTTCGTGGAAGAGAGAGGGCATCCTAGGTCTGGAGGTGGAAAGAAGGGGCCATAGTTTCATGAGACAAGCACTGAGGCTGGCTGGGGTGATGCATGCCCATAATTGCAGCACTCTGGGTTCTAGGCCAGCCTGGGCTACAGAGACACCCTGTCTCAGAAGAAGACAGAACGTAACTTGGTGAGTTGGTTACTAGATTACACACTACCTTCAGCCCTTTTGTGATTGTGTAACTTGGATCTCAGGAGTTTAGCTCTGGAAATGAGGTGAGTCAGTCTCCCTCCTGGAAGGAACATGGGGAGACAGGTACACTGAGGGCAGGACCCTCGAAGGTGCCTGGAGTGCATGTGGGATGAGTCTCCACTGTGCGTGCCCATCATTTCCCTTGTGACACCTGAACAGGCAGGGGACCCAGGCAGCGCAGAATACTAGATTGGAAGTTAGAATACATGAAGAATAATTTGCTCTTAGAAAGTAGAGCATTCAAGGCTAGTGCTAATAAGTTCTAGACCATCCTAGGCTCCCTGAGACTGTCTCAAAAAGAGAGAGGGGGCATTATAACATGTTTTATTTTAATGCTGGGGAACCCTGTGCCCCAACCTCAGGGCCTCTCCTGCCCATACCGCCACTTGGTCTTCCTTTTCTCTTCCCTGAAGTGTGTCCTTCCCAGCTGACAGGCTTTGTCCTGGGAGCTTCTGCCATGATGGCTCTACCTCACCCCGTGCCAGCTTGAGCATTCCTTTCATACACAGGCAGTTCCTTCAAATAAAAAACGTTGGGTTTGCCTTTGGCTTCTTTTCTCATTGAGCATGCCCTAACTGCCAACAGGCCTCCAAAGCGGGCACCTTTGGAACAGTCTGGCCTCTTCCCACTAGGGCTAAGGCAGCTGCTGCACTGGGCTCTTTTGTCCTGGATTACTGTTGCTCCCTTGGTCTGCTCTAGCCATACCAGCACCTCACTGTCCCTCATAAGGGCGTCTTCCTGCTTTAGAGCCTTTGCGCGGCTGTTCCTGCTGGAGCACCTCCCAGAGCCAGCATTTCTCACAGCCATTCCCCATCTCCTGATATGTTATACACTACTTGCTTTTCTTGTTCTCTTTCCTCCCCTTAGTCATGAGGGCAGATCCTTGTTCCTTTCTGTATACCCAGCACCTGAGAAGTGTTTGCAATTCAATAAACATTGGCTGGATGAGTGGATAGGCAGGCAGAGGACTTCACATCGTGATTAGAACAACTTCCCTGGGAACATTTGCCAGCAGGGTTTTTGGTAGACTGGTGAACTCTTGTCCTGGCTGGGCTGGAAGGGTGGATAACCATTTGTCCTGCTTCCTGTGCGTAATGTTGATGCCTTGTGGGCTCTAATTCAGTTGGAGCCTTGGCTGAGGATGGGTAAGACATATGCTCTGACTGATAGTGCCTTCTTTTTCCTTCTCTGAAGTCATGGACTTGTTGGCTCTGTTGTGTCCAGTGCTGGACCTTAGGGAGGTGGGGTTCCTGGAATGACAGTAGCAAGGGACTGTGGGTAGTTGTGTGTTGTTACCATATTGAGCCTGTTGAGGAGAATGCCCCCATCGAACCCTACACACAGCCCTCTAGGGAATGGGGATATGGAAACTGAGGTTCCTGGGTTACTCAGAATTCAGCTCTTGTAGCACACTGGTAGTCTGGCTCCAGATACTGTCCTTTGCCCTGTCATCCATACCAGTGATTGCCACTGGAGTCCACATCTCAGCTGTTTCTTTCCCCTGCTCCAGGATGTCATGACCGTGCTGTCCTGCTCTATGAGTATGTGGGCAAGCGGATCGTAGACCTGCAGCACACAGAAGTCCCAGATGCTTACCGTGGGCGTGGCATTGCCAAGCACCTGGCCAAGGTAGGATGAGTAGTGGACCAGGACACAGCTGTCACCCAGAAGATTGATTAACTGGTGGCTAACTCTAATTTGTGTCTAGACCACAGCTTGATTGGCCCGTCTAGCCAAGAGTTTGCATTTGGCAGTAGGAGAGCTTTGGGCAGGGCTAATTGTGCTCCTAGGCCTTCTGTGGCAGATGGCCACTATTCTGAACATAGGTCCCCACAGCCTGACTCCATCTTGGGAGCAGGACTTGGCACGCAGTATTTGTTTAGTAAGCCCTGATGGTGCAAAGTGAATGAGTGTCCAAGTCGGTGGACTCATGCCCAGGTCCTCCACCTCCCTTTTCCAAGCACCTCAAAATCCCAGGCTGCCTGAGGACTGAATACAGGAGAAACAAAAATGACTTGGGGTGCAGCACCCCTCCCCCCCAAAGCTTCTACTGGAGCCCTCTGCTGGTTTCCCAATCCTGGGTCCTGCCCATACTCTCTGTTCCTGGCTCTCCCAGATTGGAGGCCTCTTTCCCCTCCCTGTGGGGCTTCCTGGGCCTCGTGCCCTTACATACAGGACCTAACCACAAGCTGTTCTGTGAGTTAACCTAGTTACCCGAGAAGGAACTTGAGACACTGACCTAGGCAAAGTGGGAGGGTAGCCACATGGGGAACCTGGAGAAATATGGAAAGAGCTGATAGCTACCAGTCCTAGACCACAGTGTGCCACAGTCCCCAAGTAAGCTCAGATTTCACAGCTGTTCTCCCTCTGATGACCCAGGCTGCCCTGGACTTCGTGGTGGAAGAAGGCCTGAAGGCCCACCTCACCTGCTGGTACATCCAGAAGTATGTCAAGGAGAACCCCTTGCCACAGTACCTGGAACGCCTCCAGCCATGACCCTGGCCACTGTGTGCAGGAGTGCACCCTGTAGGCCTTCCACGTGGGCCTCAGCCAGCTCATGTGCTCTCAGGAACCTGTTCCCATGGGGACAGGCTCAGAGTTATTTTTGCAAGGACATTTGTCTGCAGCCCTCATCCAGGATTCTGGGGACCAGCTGCTGGCTGAGGATGTGTGGATATCCAGAGTAGGATGCAGGGCAGGCCGAGTGGCCAGAATCCTCTGGTTCTGCTGAAGTCCTCCTTCCGTCAGCTGCACATCCATCCAGCCTGGCTTCTGGGTCCCTGCTCGGATCAGCAAGAGGGTGAGAGGTGGAGCCCCTGCCAACACCTCCTGGAGCTGTGTCCTTCCTGCAAATGAGGAGGGTGTTCCTGGAGCCAAGAAGAACAACAGGAACCCTATGTGCCAGCTTCCCGAGGTGGGGGTGCCAAGCCTTAGCCACTGCCAGTGCCAACCCTTTCTCTTTCCCAGACCCCTGTGCCCTGGCACAGGCAGTGGAATGGCAGCAGAGGGTAACCGTCGTGGTGTGTGAGAGCGCTCTGCTCTGACCCAGCCCCATCCTTGGGCATGCGCACAGACACACATGAGCACAGAGACAGGGCAGGTGACAGTGAATGCTTTCCTCTCCTTGGTTACCTCACCTGTGGTTTCTCATGTGAGTTCTGCAAGGAAACAAGGTCCTTGTCTGAGGGTCTGCCTTCCCGTGATCATCTGAAGTCATTCCAGAGGATAATGTTGGTGTGCTGAGCAGTGCAGGATTCTGGGCCCTTCTGCACTCCCGGATACACTGCCGGGCCTCTCTTGGGGAAGGTGGCACACAAGATCCATTTGTATCCTCTCGTGTTCCCGGCTTTTGGTCGGCTCCCCACTGCTGCTTAGGCCACTCGAGACACCGTCCTACTCTGCAGGAGGACTGACATCTACCAAGATTCCATACATCCTGGCTGGGAATCTTAAAGCTCAGAACCCTTGAGCCTCACTCACCACTGCAGTCATGGGCATGGATCCTTATGGTCCCCACCTTAGCATCTCCCTACCTCCTGCATCCCTGGCTCTTACCCTGGTTTTGATGCTCATTTTCCAGCCTCATAGAATTGCAGGATAACCCAGCATATCTTTTCTTGCCCTTCTCTGTCTGCCAGGGACTCTTTTTCAGGGTCCAAACAAACCTTAGGCCTCTAGGAAGACATTGCTGACAGTATTGTGCTTGCTGTGGTGGCAGAATGTCTACAACACAGTACTTGAATGAGGGTCCTGAGTCATGTGGACCCAAGAAGAGTGGCTGGACGTCCTCGGTGGGCTTGTTTCAGGTCCCTGCAGGTGGCCTGAGCATTCTCACTGCCTTGGCAGCCTTAAAGTCCCACTCACTACCTGTGCCCCGGAGGCTTACCAGCCTTTTGGTGTAGCAATAACCATATATCTGCCTCTTCCTTTTGGCCAATACTGCCCAACTGGGCCACTCTGGTGCTACCCCATCTGCCTTCCCACCCCACCCCAACACCTGCTCCATATCCCAGCTCACTCCAGGAAACCATGGTTAGGCACTGGTCACTCTAGATTTCATGTTCCTTTCAGTAGGTCTGTGCTGTAGTCAGATCTCATCCTGGGGTTTCTCCTCCTTGCCCAGTCTACACAGGCAGTAACTCATGTGCCTTTCCTACTCTGAACCTGCCACCAGTAGTATCTGGGCCAAGGCTGGTCACTTTTCTGACTTTTGAACACATTGCACGATCCTGTGGGTAACTGATAAAAGACTAAGGCACAGCGAGGTCAGGGAGCCCCAGAGTGAAGGAATAAGGGGGGATGGACTGTGTAGGAGGTGGTTGTCCAGCCTCTTTCCTGGTTCTCAACACTACCTGCGTAGTGGGACAGCCACACTTCAGGGGAGTCTAGACTAGAGGCTGCCGGCCTGTCTGAAGGCTCCCATTACAGTAGAGGTGATTAGCATCAGGATCATAACCCAGGTCTGGGTAACTTTGCCACCTTTGTCCCTACTCCTTGTTGCCTGGGCAACAGCTTTATAGGGATTCCTAGAAGAGGTCTCGGTGCCACACTAGCTTCTGACACGTGAGCTGCTCTTTGCTCTGGAGTTGGCTCATGCAGCTCCCTCTGGGTGGGGCCTGACCCACAAGGACCTGCGTGGCTAGTCTGAGTAGGATGCACAGCAGTTGCAGCCTTTTGTGGTTTTACCCCATTTTAGTTCTCATGGAAATTCCAAGAGATGCCTGTTCTGCAGATTGAAGGAGTCACCAGCCTGAAACCCACACAGCTAGACAGTCCAGCATCCAAAACTCGCCAGCCCCTCTCTAGATGGTTCCCAGTTCGAGTATTGTGGTCAGATGTCTACTCTGAGAGACAAATGCCATCAGAAATACATAGATAAAATTTTTAGCAATTCCCTTATTCCTTTGAAGGGCTGATCTAGGGCTCTGTCTTGGATTATAAGGTACATGGCCAACATCTAGAGGTCTGACTTGAGAACAGGAACACCCCCTTGGGGCACCAGGCCGCTCACTTATTGTTCCTCAGATCAGGACTTGGGCTGTTCGAGACCTCCCATGGGTCCCTTCACTCAGGGTCCTCCTCCTTTCATACACGAGATCCTGCAAGGCTGTGGGTTAGGCTGTTAACTGCAACCTCCAGGATCACATTTAGGGGTGTCAGCTGTGTCCTATGGCTTCAAGATATTAAAGATGCTTTTCTGGTTGTCAGACTCGCTCTCTGGTTCTTTCAGTGCCTTGGAATGAACACTTGATGGTGATCTTTCTGTTGGTCTTCAGAATTGTCCTCAGTCACTACAGCCAGACCAGCTGGGAGGCCCTGACTAGTTAGGTGGTGGCCATTTGGGTCTCTCTGGGTTCACTTTCAAAGCAGGTGATCTTGCAGTGCTTATGTGTTAGTCTACTGTGTGATGTCACTGCAGAAGCAAGATTGAACATTCTGCAAAGAACAGAGGTTTGGTTCTAGGATTCCCCAGGCTGGAGTCTAAGGTCAAGGCTCACACCTGGCTTCTTGCTGCACTGTTTATGGCAGGCAGCTGAAGAGCAAGGGAGCATGTCCAGATACCCTTTACAGTAGTGATGCAGTAATGATTAGCCCAGGCCTAAGGCTGAGCCCTCCTGATCAGAACCTCTTAAAGGTCCCCCACCTTTCACCACTGTTGGGGGTTGAGCATGCAGGGTCTTTCTGTACATGCTGTAACATAGGTGAGTTTTTAGGGATCTTTTTTTCAACAGTAGGATCATTCTTTGAGTTCCAGCTTGGGATCACAATTTTAGGTAACTATTTCTAGAAGTCAGTCCTGCTACCAGTAATGATGTCAGCCAGCATAGGAAAATGAGTCACTGTGGGATTTAGCACAGAGTACTTACAAAAACATTAAAATTCTCAGCTAGGCAGTGGTGGTGGCACATGCCTTTAATCCCAGCACTTGGAAGGCAGAGACAGGCAGATCTCTTTGGGTTCAAGGCCAGCCCAGTCCGCAGAGCTAGTTCCAGGACAGAAGTACACAGAGAAACCTCTCAAAAATAAAGGGGGGAGGGGTGCTGGCTACTCTCCCAGAGGACCTAAGTTCAATTCCCAGCACCCACAGGGCAGCTCACAACCGTCTATAATGAGATCTGGTGCGCTCTGTATACATAATAAATATTTTTTAAAAATCTGAACTCCTCAGGTTACACTGAGGCTGTAGGGCTAGAATCCAACACTATAATCACACAGTTGCCAAGGCTCTCCCTGCTGAACAAATTCTAGGAGAGCACCACTCTTGTCCCCACAAAAGAAACCCTCAGAGCAAGGAGACCCCTTAGGCCTCCTGCTCCACCCACAGGACCTAATTTAGAACTGGCTAAGGCTCTGGCAAGAGTGAGTTACAGGCCAGCAGTCTGTTCTGATGGGCAGGGGAGAGGGCTAGCATCTGGTTAGCAGGGGCACAACATGGGCAGTGATGCCAGTCTGCTGATACTGCAAAACTGAGCTAGAGCATTTTCTCAGCATGCATAAGGCTCTTCCCTCCTTAACAGAAAACCAGAGAAAAATGGACCTCCAAGGCAAGCCCCAAGAGGAGGATCAGCTCCCCACTGTCAGTACAGACCCCGGCACTACCAGAGTCACAGCTTTGGAGCAGTTAGGTGATCTCAAGGGTCCAGGGAGCGTGGAGTTAGGCAGAGACCTGACTGGTGAGATTTGGTAAATTTATGGATTAAAGGGTGGGATCTACAGGGCCTGATCAAGAGCCTGGAAGGTCTGTTCCTGCAGGTCCACCTGTAGGAGAAGTGGGAGGGAATCCCAGCCAGGCATACTGCTCAACTGAGAATAGAAATAAGCCTCTCGGACTGGAGAGATGGCTCAGCCATTAAAGGCTAGGCTCACAACCAAAAATATAAGAAATGAGCCTCTCACAAACACTATATTTTGAAATAAGATTGTACCATGTTGCCCAGGCTAACCCCAAACTTGAGATCCTCTGAGTTTTGGTGTTTTATCTGCTGACTATGGAAAATATGAACTTGGGAAAGTAGGTCATCACATGTATATCAGCTTTCTTTGTCACTGTGACCAAAATAACTTACAGACACAAGAAGGAAGGCTTCTTTTGACTCAGAGTTTCATGGGAGACAGCCTACCATAGTGAGAAAGCCATGACAGTTCATGGCAGCAAGATGTCATGGAGAAGTTCATAGCAATGTGAATTGTCAGGGAGCCTTCCCATGACCCACATGGTGAGGGGCTCAACACTCAGGGATCCCATGCCCTTCTCCCTAATTCAGAAATTTACCAAATCTTACCAGCCCGATCTCCTACCAGCTCCAAGTTTACTGCCCAGCATGTGCTTCCTTGACCTTTAGAGTCTAACTACCAGCCAGTTCACACCCACAGCCTACAAAGATGGTGCTACCAGCAGGGTTCCAAGTGATCAAAATGAGACCCTGAAAGACACATTTCAGATTCAACCCATAACCATGTATCAGCCTCTTGTAAGCTGTGAGGGTCCTTCACTTATAAGGAGCTGCTGTCCCTGAGACCCTGGGTTGTCCACCAGGCAGCACCAGTAAGTGACCAGGTAACAAGGACAGATGAGACTCCATCTTCCTGAAATCTGCTAGCGTTTGGGGAAAGTCCTGAGAAGGTACACACACTGAAATTTTGTAGAGAGCACACATGAGCACAGCTCTGACCCTATAGGACCTAGATGGTTTTCTTAAAGGACATGAGCCCGGTGTGGCGGCACACACCTATATTCCCAGCACTGAGGATGCAGAGACAGGTGGATCTCTGTGAGTTTGACAACAGCCATAATGAGAGAGGAAGGGGGAAAGGCCTAAAGGATGCTTTGGGCCCAGCACACACATAATGTACCTAAATAACCTAGAAGCTTTCCACGATCTGTGATCTCTTCCATGACTGTCCCATCTCAGTTTCCCAGAAGTCCCCTCCTATTTTGCCTTGGGGTCTTTGTTCATGCTTTTCCTCCATGCACAGTGTAGAGAGAGCTGTGGACGGTCACAGTTCTCGCCACATCTTCAGGCCTGTGCCCAGCTGTTTCCTTCTCAATGAGATTTTTTTCCATCCTTGCACAGCGCCCCCTCCTGACTCTCTTACCCTGCTCTGGATTTCTCAAGCCTTGATTTTGTCTTATACAATATATAGTTTTTTTTAAAAAATGTTTTAAATATTTATTTTGTGTGAATTGGTGTTTTGCCTGCATGTATAACTATGTAAGGGTGTCAGATCTTGGAATTACAGACAGTTGTTAGCTGCCATGTGGATGCTGGGAATTGAAATCAGATTCAATTTAATATATATATACATACATATATATATAAATTTTAAAAGCTTGATATGGGGCCGGGCAGTGGTGGCACATGTCTTTAATCTCAGCACTTGAGAGGGAGGCAGAGGCAGGCAGATCTTTGTTAATTAGGGATGTTACATAGAGAAACCCTGTCTGGGGAGGGGGAAAAAAGCCTGGTGTGGTAGTTTGTGCCCATAATCTGGGAGTTGCATGAGGAAGACAAAACAGAAGTCAAGCAGATCCCTGAGGTTCATTGGCCAGCCAGTGTCGCCCAGTCTATGAGCTTTGGATTCAGGGAGAGAGACTGTCTGAAAAGTAAAAGTGGGAAACAAGGAGGACCCCTGGCATCAATCTCTAGCCTTTCATTTGTGAGCACATGTGCACAGTCGTGTACGCATTCACATACCCATCAGCAAGTGTGCAAAAACAACACACCACACACACAGTACTAACTAACTAAGAAACCAGTGGAGAAATGGAGGAGCCAGGGTTGGACTGACTTAGGTTAAGAGCTGCTCTTCCAGAGGACATGAGTTCATTACCCAGTACCCACATGGCAGCTCTAAGAGATCTGACACCTCTTTCTTCTTTTTCTTTCTTTGGGGTGTGTGTGTTGAGAAAGAATTTCTCTGTGTGTAATCCTGACTGCTAAAACTTGCTCTGTAGACCAGGCTGGCCTTGAACTCACAGAGATCTGCCTGCTTCAGCCTCTAGAGTACTGGGATTAAATGGGTGAGCCACCACCACCTGGCCTGACACCCTCATTTAACCTCCAAGGACATCAGTCACTCACCTGGTACATAGATATACATACAGATAAAATACACATAAAATAAAAACTTAACCTTAAAAGAAGCATGTACTATTATACCCAGCTTATAAAAAGAAAATGAAATGAATTTTTAAATAAATATCCTTCTGTCATGTGGAGCAAAAGAGGACTGGAGGGTCTTATCGCTTAGGTCTGTGTTAGTGAGATATGTTCAGCTTTGTTAGCTTGTTTGTTTTGTTCTTTTTCAAGACAGCATTTCTTTTTGTAGCCCTGGCTGTCCTGGAACTCGCTCTGTAGACCAAACTGGCTTTGAACTCACAGACATCTATCTGCCTGTCTCTACCTCCTGAGTGCAGGGATTAAAAGACATGAGCCACCACTCTTGGCAAGGTTCAGCTAAACAAACCAACAAGCAAAGTCATGGGGTTGGAGAGATAGCTCATTGGTTAAAAGCACATGCTCTAAGCTCAATTCCCAGTACCCATAGGCTGGTTCACAGTAGCTTCCAAGGACATTAGGCAGGCATGTGTGCGGGCAAAACACTCATATACATAAACTAAATATTTAAAATGAATTCAGTCTACAGTGCATGTCCTTCACTGCCCAGGCTGGGGCCCAGCATCAGTCTTTCGCACTGGCATTTGTCCCTGGGCTTCCTGTCTCATGGTCACACAGTAGCTACGGCATCTCCAGATACTGTGGTGGGAAAGCTTATGGTAACACAGCAGGAAGGCATGGGAGGAAGGGAGCCCTTTACCCTGGACCAGGCTTGCCTTTCCTTCAGGCTATCACAGAGTCAGGAACCTTCAAACACTATACAGGGAAGGTTGTCTCCAGAGACAGGCCTTCTGAGGCCACCGATGCTTACTTAGTGCTCAAGTGACATATAACCTCGAGTTTTGACATTTTTCTCTCACCTGTGATTTTCATAACCTCCTTATAACCTTTAAGCCTTGTAAATTACACTCTTTGAGCAATGTGTAAGGGGAGGGGAATTCTTAGCAACCTTTAAAGGTGTAACTCGAGAGTCACCAGAATCCTGTATATAAGACATCTCAGGGGCTGGAGAGATGGCTCAGAGGTTAAGAGCACTGACTCTTCTTCCAGAGGTCCTGAGTTCAATTCCCAGCAACCACATGGTGGCTCACAACCATCTATGATGACATCTGGTGCCCTCTTCTGTATACTGTATACTTAATAATAAATTAATTAATTAAAAAAATAATATAAAAAAGGACTTCTCAGAGGAGCCCATGCCCATATACATCTTACTCTTCCTCAGAGCACCTCTCTATTAACTCCTGTGCTTAAGAGCCATAGTGTAATTGTTTTAGAATTAATACACCTTCTAGGTAAGAGATCACTCTGCACACTTAGAGATTAAAAAAAAAAAAAAGCTCATTAACAACAGTGCATGCACTGGTTCTGACAAACACAGGAAAGGGAGGCAGCCTTGAACACTCCACATACAGCGTCATCCCAGATCACATGAACAATTTAAACAGAGACAGGAGACTGTAAGTCTGGCCTTGGGCAGATGGCAGATTTACACAGTAAATAGGTTGCCAAAATTATTTCTTTTTTATAAATTAATTTATTATTTGTATTATATTTTATTTATTTTATGTGCACTGGTGTTTCGTCTGCATGTATGTCTGTGAGAGGGATTCAAATCCCCTGAACCTGGAGTTACAGTTTTCAGCTGCCATGTGAGTGCTGGGAATCGAACCCGATTCCTATGGACGAACAGCCAATACTTTTAACTACTGAACTGTCTCACCAGCTCCCAGAATTATTTTTTTAGGGTTTTATTTATTATTTTATTATTTATTGTTTTTTGAAATAGGGTCTCTCTACAAAGCCTTGGCTTCCCTAAAACTCACTATGTAGACCAGGTTGGCCTCAAATTCACAGAGATCTGCATGCCTTTGCCTCCTGAGCACTGAGATTAAAGCAGTGCACCACCCCTGGCCATTGAAATTATTTCTTGACTACATCAGTGTTGTACATCTTTTTGGATAGCTGTTACTCAGGGTCATCTTGCCCAC
The DNA here is from genome assembly GCA_004025045.1 of Sigmodon hispidus. NCBI lineage: Eukaryota > Metazoa > Chordata > Mammalia > Rodentia > Cricetidae > Sigmodon > Sigmodon hispidus. The sequence continues at coordinate 188,976 of PVIH01002075.1, forward strand.
CCAGGAGAATTAAGCTTTTCCTGGTAAGAGTACAGGGACTTAATGGCAGATGCTATGCTGCCCCAGATCTGCCTGCTGGAGGCTCTTCTTTGATATGGGATGAGCCTAGTCGCTGTTGTCTCCTTTTGTGGTGGGAATGGAGCCTACTTGGAGGTCAATCTTGGCGAACAAACATTAGCAGAAATGTTTTCTCAACAACGCTACACTTCAGTTATGGTATAAACTTTTCATTTCTCCAGTTTCTAACAAGCATGGCCAGTATTTTTACCTTCCAGCCATACTGGAGACAGGTCTCCTTTAGCTACAATCTTATTTTGTGTAACTTCATATTTCCAAAGCAAGTTTATTAGTAAATCCTTTATAGTATCGATTTACCCACTTCAAGTTCTGCCTGAATCATAATCTCCTTTAATAAATCTCCAGCTCTGCTTCACCCAGAGCGGAAGTCCCTAAAGGAACAGGCACTCTCCAGGCTGCCCTGGAGAGCCAAGGGGAAGTGTGCCTCCATCCTATTGCCCTTGACATCTCTGAGGACTCATCTATCTAGGGTCTGTCCAAGCAATGCTTCCACCTGCTGCTTCTTACTCTATAACTTACTAGTTTGGTTTCTGTGCTTTTATTTTCTTTTTTTAATATTTATTTTTATTTTCTGTGAATTGGTGTTTTGCCTGCATGTATAACCGTGTAAGGGTGTCAGATCTTGGAAGTACAGACAGTTGTTAGCTGCCATGTGGATGCTGGGAATGGGAATCGGACTCAGGACCTCTGGAAGAACAGTCAGTGCTCTTAACCGCTGAGCCATCTCTCCAGCCCCCTATGCTCTCTCTGGATAGGTGTTCTCTGCTGCTCCCACTTTGCTGCTTTCCAAAAGAACTTGGTGTTGCTTTCCCATCTGCTACATAAGGACACATCACTGTTAGCTTAAATTGCCCTTCCCAAAGCTAACTGCCTCAAGGGAAGTTCTGCTGGCCTCTTCTTAGCTCGCTTTTACAGCTGCAAGCCTTTCTCCTTGTGAGACTCTGATTTCCCCTTATTTAATTCTGAAGTTACTTACATCACTTTCAAGGTGAAAATGAGTAAATGTAAACTCAGGGAGATCTCATTTTATGAGGGATGGGAAGTCAGCCACTTTACCTGTATGTTTTTACACTCTACACCGGATTGAAGATGTCTGATCCAGGCTGGGAAGGTCTCAAAGCTACTGGGAAGGAAATTAGCCATCCTAGCTTTAGGAACACTCTGATAACAGGAAAATGACTATACTGAAGAGGCCAGTGATGTCTAGCTCAGAGACTCTAGTCAAATCCATGTTGCCTGGTCCAAGTGTATGTGTGGGGAGGGGCTGGTTCTTGGCTAGCTTCTTTCTTTCTTTCTTTCTTTCTTTCTTTCTTTCTTTCTTTCTTTCATTTTTCTTCTTTTTCTCTCCCCCCCCTCTGTTTGAGACAGGATTTCCTGTGAAGCCCTGGCTGTCCTGAAACTCACACTGAAGACTAGGCTGGCCTAGAACTCCCAGACACCCACCTGCCTCTGCCTCTGCCTCTGCCTCTGCCAAGTACTGGGATTAAAAGAGCAACCATACCTGGCTTCCCTTTGCTCCTTTACATAGACCAGAAAACAGAAAATACAATCTAGTTTCACTACAAATTCTTACAGTTTTAAAGTGAAATCCTGTCTCAAAAAAGTTGACTTAACAGTCGGAGGAATGGAGTGGACATGGCTCCGCAGTTCAGAGCGCTGGCTGCTCCTCCAGAGGTTCATCCCAGCACCCACACGCTGGCTCACAGCTGTCTGCAACTTCAGTGCCAAGGGATCTGATACTACCCTCTTCTGGTCTCTGGGAGCACTGCCTGCTCAGTACACAGACATGCATGCAGCCAAAACACCCCCACACACAAAATAAAACAATAAAAACACTTTAATTAAAAGCTTTGGCTTAAGCGGGGTGGTGGTGGTATGTGCCTTTATTCCAGCACTCATCGACAGAGGCAGGGGGATCTCTGGGAGTTTGAGGCCAGCCTAGTCTACAGAGTGAATTCTGGTACAGTCAGAGCTATCCAAACTCTGTCTTAAAAACAAACAACAACAAAAATTAAACTAGCAAAAAACCCAAACCCTTTGGCTTACAGTGACATCCATGAAGAAGCTTCTTTCTATCTGTTGGACATGCCCCCTCTGTGGTGTGTGCTCAACTCTTCCTGTTGGGCTTCACTCTTTATCTTTCATGTCACTGAACCTGTGTGACATCTCAAGGAGACAGAAACAACAACTTTATTCTTTTTTTTTTTTTTAAAAAAACTTTATTTATTATTTATTTATTTGCCTTGGTGTTTGCCTGGAACTGGAACTACAGACAGTTGTGAGCTGCCATGTGGGTGCTGGGAATCGAACCCGGGTCCTCTGGAAGAGCAGACGGTGCTCTTAACCACTGAGCTATCTCTCCAGCCCCAACAACTTTATTCTTGGTCTGTTTTTTCCACTGGGTCTCTCGGGTTTCATGTAGCTGTGTCATGTGTGGTCACAGCCATTATTTTATGTCTAGAAACATGGAGTTTCAAAAGTGGTAATAGGGACTGGAGAGATGGCTCAGTGGTTAAGAGCACTGACTGTTCTTCCAGAGGTCCTGAGTTCAACTCTCAGCAACCACATGGTGACTCACAACCATCTATGATGACATCTGGTACCCTCTTCTGTATACTGCATAAATAAATAAATCTTAAAAAAAAAAAACGAAAAGTGGTAATAATAACCATGCTAACAAAAACACTTCATTTTTACTTTTTAAAAATTTTAGGTGGGTGTGGTGGTGAATGCCTTTAATCCCAGCACTCTAGAGACAGAGGCAGGTGGATTTCTGTGAGTTCAAAGCCAGCCTGGTCTACAAAGCAAAGTTCCAGAATAGTCAGGGTTGTTACACAGAGAAACTCAGTCTCAATAAATAAATAAAGACATATATCACATTAAGTGATGTCTGTTTTTCTTGGTGTCACACACCATTGATCCCAAAACTCTGAAGGCAGAAGCAGGAGGATCTCTATGAGTTCAATACCAGCCTGGTCAACATAGGAAGCTGCAGGACAACCAGGACTACATAGTGAGACATTGTCTCAAAAAGGGGTGGAGTGGGTGCTGGAGAGATGCTTAGCAGTTTAGAGCACTCATTGCTCCTGCAGAGGACCCAGGTTCTAATCTAGGGACCCATATGGCAGCTAACAACCATTGGTAACTCTAATAATCCTCTTCTGGCCTCCAAGGGCACCAAACATGCACTGATGCACAGACATGCATGCAAGCAAAACACCTACTCACACACAAAATAATAGCTAAATCTTTTTTTACAGAGAGAGAGAGCTTGTGAGCTGGTGGCACACGCCTTTAATCCTAGCACCCAAGAGGCAGAGGCAGGTGCATCTCTGTGAATTTAAGGTCAGCTATTCTAAATAGTGAAGTCCCAGATCTGCTAGGACCACCCATAGTCTCTGTCTTAAAACAAACAAACAAACAAACAAACAACACAAAATATTTATCTTGGGGCTGGAGAGAGGGATCAGTGGTTGAGAGCACTGGCTGTTCTTGTTCATTTTTGTTTCCCAGAACCCACATGTAACTACGTTCAGGGAATCTGATGTCCTCTTCCGGCCTCCCCCCAGTATGAGGCATATGGTGCATAGACTTATATGCAGATAAAACACCTATCCATATCTGGGCAATGGTGGCTCATATCTTTAGTCCCAGCACTCAGGAGGCAAAGGCAGATGCATTCCTGTAAGTTTGAGGGTAGTCTGCTCTACAGAGGTAGTTTCAGGACGACCAAGGCTATACAAAAAAACAAAAAAAAAAAAAAACAAAAAAAAAAAACCCTGTCTCCAACAAACAAATAAATAACTGCTAAAAGATAAGCATACACATAAATTAATTAAATTATATTCTTAAATAGCTCTGTGTGTATATCTCTATGTTTGCCAAATTATTCCTTTTCCATAATGGAAATTCTAGGAGATGCAATTCCAACAAGCAGCCACATGCAAAATATAGGTAAGCTTATTCCATGTAATTTTACCAAAGCTCTATGCTATTAAGTCAGTTTTAAAGCTAGTATCTTACATTTGAGTTTTGTCATAGGTGTGGATCTGAGTTCGGAGGGCACAGAATTCCAGATTCTTGAGTCTGAGAACCAAGGATTGCACCAGCAATGCATGGTTACAAATGTCCCCAAAGCACTGGTTCTGGCCTCAGACCCTGTATAGGCTATTTACACGGGATCTGCCTCTCCTGCGGCTCTGTAGTAGCTTTACTCCAGTCCCCTCTGTTATATGAAGTGCAGATGACTATCTAGTCTTTGTATGACGTGGCTTCTTCTCTACATTAGCCTTGATGTGGCTTTTTCTAGTCTAGTCAACTTACAATAGAGTCTCTAAAATATGGTTGCTTGCCTGTTTGTGCCAACCTTCAAAGAACAAAGCGTGGAGCCCAAGATTCTTGAGGTTGGTTAATTTATGACATAGATGCAGCTGCTCTTCAGGAAGTCTGCACACTCACCTTTAGGTTCTTTATTCATTTTACAGGCACTCTTCTTCTATTTTTATTTTAATTTCATCTTTGTGTGGGTGGGTGAGTGGGTGTTTTCATGCCCTTGTGTATACATGTCTGTGAGATTCATGTGTCTGGAGGTGTACATGCACATGTGTACATGTGTGTACAGAGGCCAAAGATGAAATCAGGTTTCTTTCTCAGTTGCTCTCTGCCCAGTTTTTTGAGACCCGGTTTCTCACGGACCCTAAAGCTTACTGATAAGTTGAGACTGGTGGGGAGCCCCAGGGGTTCTATCTCTGTCTCCTAGTACTGAGGTTAACTGTTGCATTGGCTTTTGTTTTGTTTGTTTTTATTTTTTTTTAAAGATTTATTTATTTATTATGCATACAGTTTTTTTTTACAGAAGAGGGCACCAGATCTCATCATAGATGGTTGTGAGCCACCATGTGGTTTTGCTGGGAATTGAACTCAGGTCCTCTGGAAGAACAGTCAGTGCTCTTAACCTCTGAGCCATCTCTCCAGCCCCGTTTGTTTTTATTTTTGAAACACAGTCCCATCATGTAGCTCTGACTGGCCTGGAACTCTCAATGTAGACCAGGCTGGTCTTAGATTCATTGAGACCTGCCTGCCCGCCCCCACAGCTGGAATTGAAGGCTTGTGATATAACAGCATGCCTGGCTTCCCTTGGCTTCTTACGTGGATGCTGGGAATGCAGACTGTTCCTCAGGCTTGTGTTTTAATCACTTAACTGGCCAAACCATCCTCTCCTTCCTGTCTCTATTTTTAAAAAAATTATTTTATTATTTACTTACATGTATATGTATGTGTGTGAGTATTGGTACCCCATGGAGGCCAAAAGAGAGTATCAGATACCTTGGAACTGGAGTTGCAGGTGGTTATGAGCTGCCCGGCCTGGGTGCTAAGAGTCAAGCCTGCGTCCTCTGGGAGGGCAGTATGTGCTCATAACTGCTGAGCCATCCCTCCAGCCTTGTATAAAACATCTCCAGTCCTGCTACACACTAGTTTATCCTAAAATGAGTAGAAATCACAAATCCCAGTTCAGCTTAGGAGGGAGTCTCTAAAAAGTCCCCTCAGGCCTCAGTAGTGACAGTGTGACAGTGTGGAGTTCTGTCTCTGCCCCTATTGTATTCTAAATGATAGCTTCCTCCATCTAACACGACTCCCAGGCGTTCTTTATCCGGTGACTGTGTGATATTTTCACCTTATCTCACTACTTGACATCTTGTGTGTTGACTCTTTTTTTTTTTTAACTTTCTTTATTTCTTTCTTTCTTTCTTTATTTCTTTCTTTATTTATTTATTTGCCTTGGTGTTTGCCTGGAACTGGAACTACAGACAGTTGTTAGCTGTCATGTGGGTGCTGGGAATCGAACCCGGGTCCTCTGGAAGAGCAGATGGTGCTCTTAACTGCTGAGCCATCTCTCCAGCCCATGTGTTGACTCTTTGGTCACAATTCTTTCAATCCTCCAGGGTAGAGATTCAGTCATTGATGAAATTCCCCAGCCTCAGCACAGTGATTGGCAAAGGAAGTACTTAGTCTTGCTCTTTTTTTGTTTGGTTTGTTTTTTGCAATGGGATCTTAGGTAGCCCAGGCTAACCTAGAGCTGACTATGTAGCTGAGGCTGGTCTTGAAACTCCTGATCCTGCCTCTACTTCCTAAGTTTTGGGTTTACAGATGTGCACCATCCATACCCGGCAGTGTGTATGTGTGTGTGTGTGTGTGTGTGTGTGTGTGTGTGTGTGTGTGTGTGTGTGTGTGTGGTGGTGGTGGTAGGGCCTTGTACATGCTAGGCAAGAATTCTCACACCGAGATAAGCCCCAGACTCAGTTACAAAAAAAAAATTGAGACAGAGTTCCCCTGTGTAACAACCCTGGCTGTCCTGGAACTTGATTTGTAGATCAGGCTGGCCTTGAACTCACAGAAATCTTCTTGCCTTTCCAGTGCTGGGATTAAAGGTGTGTGCCACCACTAAGGATCAGTAAAATTCTTTGTTGTTGATGTTGTTTTTTTATGGAGCCCCAGCTGTCCTAAAACTCATTCAAGGCTGAGACTAGGCTGGCCTTGAACTCTGAGAGATCCCCCTGCCTTTGCCTCTGCCTTTGCCTCTGCCTCTGAGTGTTGGGACTAAAGGTGTGTACCACCACTGCCCAGAAGTAATTTTTGTAATGTTTAAATAATATTACCTACTTAGTACTCATCCCAAGACTCAAGATCAGACCTCCATCCCCTACTACTAGCTTGAACATCTCTTTGTGTATCACTGGCTGCCTGGACCCTCTCTGGAAGATCCCAGGAACTTGTAAGTAGCCCCCAAATCTCCTGTGGGTTCCAGGCATCCAAGTGAGAGGACATACTTGGCTTCCTAGATGGAGGGCAAGGCTGGAGTGGATACTTGTTTCACCTGTGGCCTTGGGGATACTAGGCCTAAGTGTGTGGCTTCTTGGCCAGCTTAAAATCTGGGGAGCATGGGCTGGAGGGATGGCTCAGAGGTTAACAGCACTGGCTGTTCTTCCAGAGGTCCTGAGTTCAATTCCCAGCTACCACACAGTGATTCACAACCATCTACAATGAGATCTAGCGATCTGTCTGCATAATACATAAATAAAACTTTAAAAAAAAAAAATCTGGGGAGCACATATCCAGTGAGTTCTTCACATCACCACCTCGTCTATCCCCACCATATAGCACAGAGTTTTGTTTCATTTTTTACCTCATGCCATAACTGAACCAGGTTAAGCTGAGAATTGATGGTAAAGGCAGAAATTAAAAGTCAGTAGGAAGGGGATACCTAGTAAGGCCTGGCCTACAAAAGAAAGAAGATTTAAATAGAGAGGGAAAAAGTCACTCTGTGCTGATGGCTTCTAAGCAGCTGATGACTAAGAACCTTCTTAGAAATTCTTATTAGTGAGTCATATTCCCAGGAATGTTGCTTTCATTTTAAGCTGATAAAATCTACTTATCTAACAACTTCAGGATAATTTTGGCAAAAACCTTTTTTGTCAGCGTGGGTTGTCACTATGTTGCCCTGGGTGACTCAACCACCAGAATTCAAGTGATCCTCCTCCTGCCTCGGTGTCCTAAATATTCAGTATTACAGGAGCCATTTTATTTTTTCTGCTATCAAGTACAATGAAAATGTTGTAAATATGTAATAACTATTCCAAAAACCTCTAAAAACTTTTTTATGTTGCTGTTTTGACTTGTCTTTTTTTAAAAAAAAAAAAAAAAAAAAAAGATTTATTTATTATGTATACAGTACACAGAAGAGGGCACCAGATGTCATCATAGATGGTTGTGAGCCACCATGTGATTGCTGGGAATTGAACTCAGGACCTCTGGAAGAGCAGTCATTGCTCTTAACCTCTGAGTCATCTCTCCGGCCCTTATGTTTTGTTTTTTAAAGACTGTTACCCAGTTCTTCAACATTCAAACACTGTATGAAATTCAAGATTTGTATGTACAGAGAAGAGATCTGTATGTCCCAATTATCCGTTTGTCTGGCAGTCTTGTCATGTCATTGCTGTGTTGTTCTGGGACAGGGCACTATCGAGGAAGTCTCTTTGCTGGGAACTCTAACAGCTCCACGACTTCCATGACAATTGTCCTTCAGCCTGTCAGGATCAGGTTCTCACAGTGCTTAGTCTACCTTCATTCCTGCTGCAACTGCAGGTCTCCTGGAGTCCACAGCCTGGCTGTGACATGGCTTACTTCCTGGAACCACAAAGCCCCAGCCAACTGCATCACCCACAGTCTTTTCCTGCAGAATCAGAACTGGCAGGTAGGTTCCCTGGATGGCTCCAGGAGCATCCTTAGCATTTAACACCACTTGAAACCCCCTCACAGGCTGGAGAGCTGGCTCAGCGGTTAAGAGCACTGACTATTCTTCCAGACGACCTGAGTTTGATTCCCAGCATCCACATGGCAGCTAACAACTGTCTGTAACTCCAAGATCTGACACCCTTACACAGTTATACATGAAGGCAAAACACCAATTCACATAAAATAAAATATTTTTTAAAAAAGAAACACCCTCACAGTCAAGCATTAGAGATGCTGTCATGTGAATGTCTTCCTTGTAGCTGTCTCTGTCATTTCTTGCATTTCTCGGAAGCTGCTTGCTCTCACTTCCTGTTTACTTGGGTAATATTATTTTCCCTTCTCGGTCTTTGATGGGATTGAACCCCATAGCTACAGTTACAATCATCTCGTATCTTAGCTAAGAGCATATCAGGTACTAGATTTAGATTCTGCAGGACAGACAGCTTTTGGAGTAATTTCTGTAACTTGCCACTTATCAATGTTCTTGACATTTACTGTGTGTTTCTTGTTTGATGTTCTTGTTTGTAATTCCGTTTTTGTTTGTTATTACCCTTTCTTTCTCCTGGACATTACTTGATAATCATTCTTATTGTGTATAGTTTTGTATTAGGTTTAGAACTTTCTTATTTAGACAAAAAAGGAGAAATATAGTGGGTGTTCACTCCTGTGATCTTGGGGTGCCAGCCCCAAAGGTGTGGCCTCTTGGCCAGCTTAAAATCTGGGAAGCACAGCTACAGCATGCTTGCACTTTGGGATGGTGAACTCCGGGTCAGGCGGTGTAAAGCAGCATTGGACCAGCCTTCAGCCTTCCAGGGACTCTGTGACTGAATTTGCCTTATCCTGTATCAGTGAGCTCCGTTTCCCTTTAGAATTCCGGAATAAATAGCCTTTTTCACAGTCACCAGTGGATTTCTCACTTTACAAGTCTCCATCTTATAACAGGATGCATGGGCCTGCAGGCCTCTACTGTTTCCTGGATCCCCAGTGACCTGTGAAGAACCATCTGTCTTCAAGCTGATGTTCTTCAGCAGAGGAAAGCCCAGCATACAGGCCTTCCTCGACTGGAAGTGCCTGCCTTCTCCGGAGCAGCCAGTCCAGCCACAGACCACAGAACCACTTCCCCATAAGTCACAAAAGGCATAGGCTCCAGAGAAGGGAGGAGCCATCAGGGGTAAGACTTGAGACACCTCCTTGGCTCTCCTTACAGCTGCTTTGTGTATCTGCAGCCTGTTGTACAGCTGTGCCACTTGGGTGGCCTGACTTTAACTTATAGGTAAATGTAGGTTAGCCATCAGATGGAGCCCACTCTGACAGCAACAAGAGGGTTGGTTGGGCCCAAGGATAGAGTGAGCAAGTGTGAGGCCCTGGGTTTCATCCCCAACACCGGGAAGCAATGTCCCCAGCAGGATGGTGAGTGGACAGAGGCTCAAATCCAGCTGATTTCTCAACAGTGATGGTGTATGGGTCTTCCAGCTACTGCAGGGTCACCACATATCTGAGGCTGAAGCCCACAACACACTCACCTTTTGTCTTAGGGTTTCTGTTGCTGCAATAAAACACCAAAGTCAAAATGAACTTTGGAAGTGAATGAAATGAAGACTGCTCCTAGGTATAGTTGAAGAGAAGGTTTTTATTGTAGGCATGAGGGAGAGCACAGCCAGAGGCATCTGGAAAATTCTAGAACAGGGAGAGAAAGTAGAGTAAACATAGCCAGCAGACTTAACTGGGCCATGGGTGTTGGTCGGGTGAGAGAGGAAGAGAAGAGAGAGGGAGAAAAGACCAGGGAAGGGTAGGGGTGTGGTGAGAAGAGCTGAGAGCATAGACTGTGACAGGTACCTGAGATGCTGAGAGATGTCAGCATGTTCTTGGGTGTGCTAACAGGCACCACAGTAGGCCATTGGTCCCAGTTTCTTTTGAACCTGACAGAGAGGAAAGGATTTATTTCTTCTTACATATTCTGGGTCCCGGCCCATTACTGAGGAAAGTCAGGGCCTGAACTCAAGGCAGGAACTGAACCAGACACCATGCAGGAATACTGCTTATTGGCTTGCTCCTTGTGGCTTGCTCAGCCATTTTTTCTTTTCTTTTTCTTCTTTTTTCTGGTTTGATTTTTCAAAACAGGATTTTACTATGTAGCCCTGGATGTTCTGGAACCCACTCTATAGACCAGGCTGGCCTCGAACTCACAGAGATCAGCCTGTCTCTGCATCCTAAGCAATGGGGTTTAGCTAGCTTTCTTAAACAATCCAGGACCACCGGCTCAGGAGTGGCACTGCCCATGAGCTGGGCCTGCCTATCAACCAAGACAGTAGATCACACAGTCTAATCTAGTGGAGACCTTTTCTCAGCTCAAGTTCCTCTTCTCAGATGACTCTAGCTTGTGTCAAGTTGATAAAACAAACAAACAAACAAAAACCCCAAAACTAACCAAGACAACTCTGGTGCTCATCTTATATGAGGGACATGAGCTTTCTGAACCCAGAGCCCCAAGATTAGAATAACTTAGGTCAGCTGGTCCCTGGGAGTCCCTGTGCTGAGCATAGCAAAGCTGTTGTTAGAAATGAGTCTAGAGGGGCTGGACAGATTGCTCAGTGGTTAAGAGCACTGAGTGCTCTTCCAGAGGACCCGGGTTCAATTCCCAGCACCCACATGGCAGCTCACAACTGTCTGTAACTCTAGCTTCAGGACAAAACACCATTGTACATAAAATAAAAACAAATAAATAAATCTTTAAAAAAAAGAAAAAAAAAGAAAAAGAAATGAGTCTAGAGCCAGGAGGATGGCTCAACATCCTCCAGGGTACAGTGTTTGGTACCAAGCAAACTTGAGTTCATCCCTGGAAGCCACATGATGGAAGGAAAGCCTGAAAATTTTCCTCTGACCTGCCTATGTGTGCACACATGCACAAAATAATATGTGTATGTTAAAAAAAAATAAAGCAAGGAATGAGTTCCAAGAAATTAACCACACAAGCAAGGCAAAAAGGTTTTCTTCTGTGGAAAGGCACAAAGCTGCTCTAAATCCAGGCAGGAAGCACACACACACACACACACACACACACACACACATACATACACACATTCTGTCCAATGGGTATCGTAAGGTCTATGACTGTGTCTAGTTATCTCGAGTGAGTGATGTCATTGGGTCTGGTTATCAGGTGCAGCCATGGGTATAGATAGTAGTGGGGTTCCCAAGTAAGGCAGTTCTAGAGGTCTAAAAGGCGTTTTAAAAAATATCTTTAAAAAATATTTTTAAAACACTTTATATGCATTGGTGTTTGACCTACATGTCTTTGTAAAAGAGTCCAAATCCCTGGAACTTGATTTACAGACAGTGTGAGCTGCCATGTGGGTGCTGGGAACTGGACCCAGGTCCTTTGGAAGAGCAGCCAATGTTCTTAACCCTTGAGCCATATCTCCAGCCCCAACATTATGCTTATCACACCATCTCTTCAGTCTGTACTTAAAGGCCTGGTTTCAGAAAATTGTAACTAAAAGATTTTTTATTATTATAATTATGGGAGCATAAGTGAACATAAATGCAAGTGCCCACAGAGGTCTAAGCCTGGGGTTACAGGCAGTTGTAAACCACCTGATGTAGGTACTGGGAATCAAACTCAGGTCCACAGAAAAAACAGCATGGGGGCTAACCACTGAGCAATCTCTCTAGCCCCTATAACTTCTTTTTAGAAACTCCAAGTCTCTGTCCCCCAGGAAATTTAGCAGGGATAAACTGTGGAGCTGATAATTTTATTTCTTGTTCCACTGAAAATAATAAATAACCTACATTTGTGTGTACGTGTACATGTGTGGTGTGGATGGTGTACTTCCAAGGCAATGGGGAATTGTTCTAATATTCCTTCTAAAATTTGACCAAGAGGGTGTGATTCCCAGCACAAGATGGCTCATAGCCATCTGTAACTCCAGTTCTAGGGGATCCAGTGCCCACTTCTGATAGGGACAGGCAGATTATTGGAGCTTGCTGGCCAGCTAGTCTGGTGACGTCCTGATTCATTGAGTGACACTGTTGCAAAAAATAAAATGGTAACAATGGTAGAAAATTTACTTGACATCTACCTCTGGCCTCTACATGCTCATGTGCATAGACACATACACTAAACACACACAAATTAAAGCTTGTCAAAGAGCAACATTATTCCAATTCCTAAGGATACATTGAAATTCAAAGTGTGCTAAGTGGAGAGATATGTACCAAGGGCTCTCAAGTGGAGAGTTTCTCTCATGCTGAGCCTTCAAAGCCTGTTTTCCATCCTGTCATTGTCTCCTCCTCCATCTTTTAAAGATATTTTTGTAGGGGCTGGAGAGATGGCTCAGCGGTTAAGAGCACCATCTGCTCTTCCAGAGGACCCGGGTTCGATTCCCAGCACCCACATGGCAGCTAACAATTGTCTGTAGTTCCAGTTCCAGGCAAACATCAAGGCAAATAAATAAATAAATAAAGTTTAAAAAAAAAAAGGTATTTTTGTATTGATGTTTTGCTTGCATGTAAGTAGGTGCACCACACATATGCCTGGTGTCCTCTGAGGTCCGAAGAGAATGTCAAATCCTCCATACATATGGGTCTGAAACTGAACTTGGGCCTTCTACAAGGGCGGCAAGTACTTTTAAGCACAGAGCCATCTTTCCAGCCCCAAATGGTAACCAACCATCCTGTCTTCTGACCCCTCAGTATCCTCTGGTCTGTCTGAGAATAGTCACAGGAAAATCAGAAGCACTAATTTGTATCTCAAATGCTTTTGGGATTACTCTCTACCCAAATGGACTTTAAACCAATTGCCTACACCAACCCTCTTCCAGGATTCTGTCACAAAAATTGGAATGCTTTTCCCTGCTATGAACATCTCTGAGGCTGGTGTTATCTCAGTGGAATAAGATTGTTCCCCTAAGAAGCTCCTTAAATATAAATGAATGAATGAATGAATAAATAAATAAATGGAACCTGAATTATTAAGCTCCTAAGTTCAGAAATAGACATGTTTATATGAATAGTATTTACTTTTTTGTTTTTAAATTACTATCCAGGTTAAAAGTCAAAGTGAGATTTTTTTTCCTTTGGATCTAAGGCTCAAGGGAGATCTTGTTAGCTGGGGCATTATCTGTACACCCTTGGGGTAGCACTGCCTACTGTAATTAGACAGGGAGGAGTTATCACTTACAGTATAATAAAGCAGGAGTAAACAAATCATAGTGTTAGAAAAGAGAGGAGCATAGGCAGCCAGAAATAGTCTGGCTGGCTCAGCATATGAAGCCAACAGGTGTTGGACCATGCAGGAAACAGCATTTGCATGCACCAGACTTGCCCTTCCCGCTACTCCTGGGTCATCTAGGAAGACAGAAGACAGAGAGAAGGAATGAAGAATAGAAGTAGGTAAGTAAATAGCTGCATCACAGGAATGTCATGGGTGGCAGGATCTGGAGCCACCACATATGCATTAGTTTTTTTTTTTTGTTTTTTTTTTAAACTTTATTTATTTATTTGCCTTGGTGTTTGCCTGGAACTGGAACTACAGACAGTCGTTAGCTGCCACATGGGTGCTGGGAATTGAACCCGGGTCCTCTGGAAGAGCAGACAGTGCTCTTAACCGCTGAGCCATCTCTCCAGCCCCCAGCATTAGTTTTTTTAAGGAATATAAAACTATTTATTGACCACTGTTCACCATTATTTACAATGAAGTAAATATACAGTTGGATGACATTCTGATACTACCAAGTTGCTTTTCTGGCTCATTGAACCAGAACACAAATACTGAAAAGATTGATCCTACAAGTAAGGAATGAGTCAGGGTAAAGAAAAAAAGCATGCAGGTCATTAATTTATATTACCAAATTTTGTTCATTTATGTCAGTGGGCCTGAAACTGCCAACATCATCTCTAAGCATGATTTCATTTTCATAGCAAACAGATATTCCATGAATCATAACCTTTTAGTAGACCAACTTTCTACAAAGGAATGGTTCAGTAGAACATTTATATGGTTTTAAGTCTTTTTTAGAGACAAGGATTCTCTGTGTAGCGCTGACTGATCTAGTCTAAATCAGAGATCCATCTGCCTTCAGAGTGCTGAGATTAAAGGCATGTACCACCACACCCAGCTTAAATCTTGTTATTAAATCATACCACTACTTGTCTAACTCCATTTTCTGAAGGGGAAATTTGCAAGGACAACATTTTGTAAATAAACTACCTATTTATGGGATAATACATCAATTCTCATGTGGTTGTTTTAAAACTTATCCAATAAATTACAGAACCATCTACTTAATCTGAAAGGTTATGGTCTCAGGAAAATGTTCACGATGATGGATTCTCACCAACACATTGTTTTCATCGACAATTTTTGTTTTTAAGTATTAAAAAATAAGACAAAACAAAAAAACAGCTACTTGTTTTATGCATACACACAAATACAAACAAAAAATCCAGAATGGTCCTTCTGTGTCCCAGTAAAAGTAAGTTCCAATTGAGTAATGACTGTAAATCTCCCCAGCATTCTGTTCTTCAAAGCCAAGAAAATACAACATGGCGTCAAATACTCTATTGTTAAAGGAAGCAATTACAGAAAGCTTTTATTTGCTCAAAGGAATTAGTGCCTTTTGATGCAGAACAAAAACCAAAATATCTCAAGTACTGTCAATACTTCAAAACCAGCATATCAAACTCGATTTTCATTAGAACTATTTTTTTCTCCACATTAGTAATCCGGGCCTCAGATCCTGCAGAGTCTCTGCGTTATTGTAGCACTGGCCCATTTCACAATGGGGACTATGATAGTTTTAATTGTCAATTTGATGTCATCTACAATCATCTGAAAAAGGACTGTCCTGGAACTCATTCAGTAGATCAGACTGACCTAGAACTCATAGAGCCTCTGTCTCTGGAGTGCTGGGATTAAAGGTATATGCCATCACCACCCAGCTGGAAATAAGGTCATAATGAGTGATTCCCTAGTCTGGCCTATGGGCATTTGATGGGTGATGTTTTAAGATTAATGCTGCTATGATGAAATGCTGTGATCAAAAGCAAGAAGAGGAACAGGTTTATTGGCTTCCACACTATGCTCCATCATTGAAGGAAGTCAGGGTACAAACTCAAACAGGACAGGAACCTGGAGGTGGAAGCTGATGCAGAGATCATGGAGGGGTGC
>PVIH01002076.1:0-204344 GCA_004025045.1 Sigmodon hispidus
GGGGTGGGGACCACACTGTAATCTCATATAGGAGCTGTGCTGTAGACTACCAGCTGGGGTGGGGACCACACTGTCACTTGTTCTATGCTTTTCAGATGCTTGCACTTTTCTGTAGTCATCTCTGTTGTAAAAAGACACATAAAATAATAAAATAACAAAAAGAACACAGTTAAAGTAGTGATTTAATAGAGAAAAAGAAAGAGGAGGAGGATCATATGATGCTCTCAGAGAGGACCAGAGTTTGCTCCCCAGCACTCTCGGGAGGCTCACACCTCTCTGTAACTCCACCTCAGGGGAACTGATGCTCTTTTTTCTCTTCCAAAGGCACTGCCTGAATGTGCACAAGCCCACACACAGACACGCATACACACAATTAAAGATAAATCGTTAAAATTCAAAAATATAAAAAACAATAGGAAATACTAAAATGTTCAGTGGGGCTTAAGAAACATGACTTTGAATTTTAGCCCATCACTGTGTTTCATAGAAACGAAGAGATTGCGTGATGACCTGCAAACTTTTGTGCTGGCTGCTCAAACTTTTGACTTGGCAGGTTCCAGCTGCAAAGGGTAGGACATCATCATAATCATCATCATCATCATCATCAACATGGACATTTGGTATCATAATGTCAAGTGTCATAGTGTCAAGGCTAGCTTTCTGGCATGCCACCACCAGACTTCCCAAATGTAAAGTGCAACCACACTGTTTTTTTTTTCTTGGTTCTCTCATCCTGAAGAACCTGGCTCTCCAACCCAGATGTCAGAGTGAAGATCTTCAGGGTAGGACAGTGTCCTCTCCATCAACCATCCTTTCTCTCCTCTTCCTCTTCCTCTCGTCTTTCTTCTCCTCTTCCTCCTCTTCCCCCCCCCCCCGACTCCTTCTCACTCCCTTCCTTCTCACAGAAGAGTATGATTTTTCAATCCTACCCACCACATGCACCAAGGACCTCCAGGACCCCTTCCTGGCCTCTTTATTTTTGGTGAAGATTGGTACAGCTGGTTGTATGTGCATGTCCACTCAGTGAAACTGTGGCCCACAGGTCACTCAGCTCAGGTCACTAAGCTTAGGCTCCAGGTGCAAAGCAGGGCAAAGGTCAGCTGGAGCCTCACTGAGCCCAGCCTGGGAGCTTAACATTCTCAAAGGATATTTGCTGATGGGAAAGTTCTCTGGCCTTCATTCTTCCTAGGAAAAGAAAACATTGTTCAAACAGGTGGGTGAGCATTAGCTTCAGGGAATGTTGAGAAAGAAAAAATAGAGATGTTACCCAAAACATTCACAGCCTGACCCTTGCAGGTGTCACTGGATCCTATATCCGGAAGTCCGGAGAACAGCCCCTCTCCCCTCACCTTGGGGACACTGCTGGACCCTTAGCGAGGGTGCCAGCTGCAGTCAAAGGGAAACAGCTGTCAGAGACAATGCTAACCCTGTACATGTAAAGCCTGGGCTCTACCACCTAGGCTGTGAGTGGTGGGAAGTCTCTACTGTCCAGGGCCTGCCTGGGATTCAGAAAGCTCCCAATGGTGGTGGGCAACTCTCTTTCCACTGGATGGAGAACCACTCTAATAATGGCTGATTTGGTTTGTAGGAGTGTACGTGTGCATTTGTGTAAAGGATTTTTACTAGCAAATTACTCTGTGTCATTAACAGGGCCCAAAGTGTTATACTAGATGGAGCTCAGGGACCTGGGCCTCTGAATTTTTCTGCCTCCACCACCACCCTGTCACTTCCTCCTCCCCGGCACCCAGGCAGTTCTGTGTTCTCTGTCCTTTTTCTCTCTGCCATCAGAGACTTCCTTCATGTTCTAGTACTCTCTTTTCTGGGGTCCCTGCCTAGCAGAGGGATGCACTAACAAGCCAAGACCATCATCACATCAATGAGAATTTCCCTTAAAGAATGCAAAGAAACATTGCTTCTGTGTAATGAGCCCCGAACTGGCTAAGTAGAATGTGGGTTCTTAAATGTTTTTCAATGAATTTGAACAGCAGCCAGCTAGAGTATTTGGAAAGAGAATGACATCGCTAGGTTTCCACGTGGAAGCTAGGAGCTGAACAAGGGGTGTTCTGCATAGAGCCAATGACCCTCCGGGGGAGGGGGGGCAGGAGTTGCTGGGGAAGGGATAAGGGAGGGAGGAACACAGTCCAGCTGTGCCTAAGACTGGGTGTGCACAGCATTCACTGCTGTCCCATGGCTTCCCTTCTCTGTTTCTGATTCTCACAGTTTTGAGGCATGAAAGGCAGATCTTCAATCCAGTGAATTCAATGAATCAGTGTGCCTGGAGATGGGATTTTTACAGGATTATAAACTTAATGACTGAGCCTAATTATCAAAAACTCCAATAGATGTGGATTTTTTTCCCTCTATATCACAAAAGAACAAACAGAAAAAGAGGCCCAAATAGCAGGCCATGGTTGCATTCTAAGGGTCTTGTGCCTAGTAAATGTCCACACGTATTGAATGACTCTATGATGAAGAACAACATGAGACATAAAACAGCAAATATATTGTACCAAGCATATTTTCAATTTGCAGGTATGTGTTATAAATTTTAGTCTTTAAAGCATTTAGCAAATGTGCTTTAAAATATCAGTGTATCTGTACAAAAAGCAAAGAGAAACTGTGACCCAGCCTGCTTTGCCAAAGGCAAAATGCAGAGTAGGTAGGTTGATACTGTGACAGGAAGCCAAGTGTGAAACCCAATCCAGAGTGTTGTTTACACTCCGATTCTTGATGAATGGGACTCAAATATTCAGGGGAACTTTTGTCATGAGCTGTATAGGGGGGGCTTTCTCTCTTCCTCACAGAATGGCCAAGCCTCAATACCCAGTGCCTCACCAAGCACAGCCCATACATACTGCTCCTTCCCCCTCCCTTCTTACACACACACACACACACACACACACACACACACACACACACACACACAGTCTGCTTTCCCATTGCAGCCTGCTCACCACACCACAGTCAGATCTACCTACTACTCATCAATACCAGTACCAGAGAGCAGAGAGTCTCAAATACAAGGCTGAATTTGAATCACCCAGAGAGCTTGTAAACACAGCATGCTGAGCCCAGCTCCAGTAAATCCAGAGTGAGGCTAAGAAGCTGTATGTGGTACTGATGCTGCTCAGTCAGAGATGTAAGTGAAGAAAGGCTTCAGGCTGGCACTGATGCACTTTTATGACAAGGTGACATCCATTTCACACCTGTTTACTTCCTTTTTGTTCACCCAGAAATGAGAGATTGTGTGTTGTTCTGACTCCACATATCCTGTGTATGCACTGAATGCTCTTTTTGCTCCTATCTCCAGAGACTGCACTCATTCTTGGACCCTTCCCCATTTCTGGCTCCACTACTCAGGTTTTCTCAGCTCCCTTAGCAGAATTCACTCATTTGTCCCTTGCATTTATAAGGATTTACGAGCTTCTTTTTTTCTGGTTTTGATCTTACTACTTGTTGATAGGGATGGTCACACAGCAGACTAATAGCAGGCTTTAAATGCTTGCTCAACTGCATCCAGAACAACTTCTACTTTTAAACTAAAAACAACTATTAATCCCAAATATTTCACATTGGTATGGATTTTTGTATATTGATACTAATTTAAGGTTATTTTGTTATAACATAACTGCATATATGTATTTCTACTCTTGTTTAAGACATTATATCTATGCAGCTTATTTAACAATGTAATATAAATTTCTAGTCCTTGAAAGCTATTATTATAAACTACTTAGGACAATTAAGAGATACAGATTAGTAGTCATCTATAACAATAAAACTTGTAGTCATGTTAAGTATGTTTCAAGGTCAAACACAGACATATTATAGATATATAGATGGTCTTCAAACCCTTCAGAGATCTACAGAAAATGGTACGTAAGATGTTTTAATAACGTAAGGCTTTTCATTATAGTGAGACATGTTTGCTCCTGCAGCACAGATTTACTTCAGAAAAGGATGGTAGACATTGAAGAACCACGAACTGGAGTTTCCTTTCATTGTGGAGAAGTTAGCCACTGGGCAAGAAATTGTCCTCACCCCAACTCCTGATAGCATGCTTGTCCAAACTGGACAAGCAAGACACAAAACAAGTTGACTCCCAAACTTTGCCAAGGCGAGTTATAACAGTCCTTCAAAATTTTCTACCTTGCACGCGTACACACACACACACACACACACACACACACACACACACACACACTAAAGTCTGTCAGATATTATAGACCTGAAGGCTGAAGGTGGATGCCCCAGCATTGCAGAGGAACCTCGGACAACTGTGCAGGCAGCCAACTATTTCTGCAGTTTCTATAGATTTGAAAGTTGCTTGCTCTATGCTTCCTGTTTACTTAGATAGTATTATATCCTTCTCAGGTCTATGAGAGGTTGAAGAATAGATAGTTATAGTTTTACATTAATCCTTTTTAAAAAAGATTTATTTTTTAATGGAAACAAATGTTCTGTCTGCATACCTGCAGACCAGAAAAGGATTCCAGATCTCATTGAGGATGGTTGTAAGCCACCATGTGGATGCTAGGAATTGAACTCAGGACCTGTGAAAGAATAGTTAGTAGTCTTATCTGCTGAGCCATCTCTCTAGCACCAGTTTTACAGTTTTCCTTGTCACCAAATTCAGAAAAGAAACTTACATAAGAAATGTAAAAATTATAAGGATGAGAACATAAAAGCTTAAATTGTTTATCCAAGAAGTTATTTAAGGCCTAAGAAGACATAGAGAGATAATACAAGTTATGATAAAATGATTCAGGTTAAAGACTCTAGATTCACCAAGATAGGATAGATAATAATTTCTTCAAATTTTCCAAATACAAATGGACTGGACATTATGATTATAATTCTTACTTGATAATTGTTCTTATTGTATATAGTTTTAATATGTTAGAATTAATGTTTTTGGATAATGTTTTTGTACACTGTGAGGATATGTCTTTGTCAAGGCACCTTCTAAGTGGTTTAATAAAGAGCTAAATGGCCAATATTTATGTTTAAGTGGGATTTCCCAGGAGAGAGAGGGGAAGAAGAGAAGAATCTAGGCATGTGGGATTATACCAGAGAGATGCCAGGAAGACAATGAAGATGATGTACATACGGTAAAGGGTAGAGTTAACCAAGCCATGTGGAAGAATGTAGATTAATAAAAGTAGGTTAAGGGGCTGGAGAGATGGCTCAAGGGTTAAGAGCACTGGCTATTCTTGTGGAGGACCTGAGTTCCATTCCCAGCATCCACATGGCAGCTAACAACTGTCTGTAATTCCAAGATCTGACACCCTTACACAGTTATACATGCAGGCAAAACACCAATTCACATAAAATTTAAAAAAAAATAAAATATTAAAAAATAAAAGCAGGTTAATTAATGTTATAAGAGCTAGTGGAACAAGCCTAAGCTAATGGTCAAGCTTTCATAATTAATAAAAAATATCCAAGTCAATATTTGGGGCTGGTAATCCAAAATATTAAGAAAACTTGCTGTCTGGGCAGCTTCGCCACAGTGCAGTTTGGAGAAGTTTGTTCCATTGCAGCTGGTGTAAAAAATCTTCAGAGGAGAGCTTTAGGTGGAGGCAAGCATGGCATTGCTGAAGGTCCCAGCTCCCCACACTGTCCTCATTGAGCCCGATTATATGGGCTCTCGCCTTTTTCTGGCTCAGTTTTCATTTGTCTTCCCTAGAGGAAGTCCTCTGTGTCCTATTCCATTTAACCTCAGTTTTGAAGCATTAACTCATTTGTTTCCTTCATTTTGTGTATCATTGTACTCTCGGCAATTTATGTCCATGGGACACATCAGCCTGAGCTTACAAAGAAACCCAATTATGAAGATGTTGTGTGACTTCTATTATGATAAATAATTCAGCTTAGGAAACCTTGACAGATAATTAATTAAAAGAAAAGTTAGAAGATGTTATAATTACCAAAGTTTGTACTTCTTTCCTTCTATAGAGACTTTCATGAGTTTGACTGTGGGGCTGTGGGTTGAACTTAGGCCACACACATGCCAAACTTTGGCTCCACCAACAAGCAACACCTCAGCCCTCTCTTTGGAATGCGGTGCATTAGCTTTGAACTATCCTGGAGCCTCTCACCATGGCAGGTACTGGGACACACATGAATGATGAGGTTGCATCGGAAGGAGATATATTTCTGGAGGAAGGCAAGAGAGAAACAGGCCGTTTGTCTTGCAATCCTCGCTCCCCAGCCTGACCTGGGGCAGGAGGAGCCAGGACTACTTTTATTAAAGAATGACAGGGTTGGGAAAACCTGTTCTTTACACACTGACTGCAGGGGACTCTAATTCTATCCATGCTGTCATGAGCAAGCTATGTCAGAAACAGATGGACATGTTTGTGTTCCGATACAGTGTCAGCATTTGATTAACAATTCACCTGCACTACTTCACTCAGTACTCATAGCTGTCACACACAGAAGTCCTTTTATTCTAGTCTTCATTATTATTAACTCTCAGACCAATAACACTTTTATAACCCACACAGTAATAGAGAGGGGGTGATAAGGAAGGTTTAAGGAAGCTGCAGAATTCAGAGAGGCACTACGTTGATAAGGCTGGAGGAAAAGCCTCTATCAGTCCCAGATAAGAAATCTCATAAAGATGTAGGTACAGACAGATGCAGGGCCCTGCGATGGGCTGGCTTACAGCGTCAGTTTCAAGTGGGCTGTGTGTCACAGACAGGAGAAACTGCTTCAAAGCCAGAGCTCCAGGGCAGTCAGATAACTTTCACTTTGGCAATTTGCTTATGTGGGGCTTGTAAGCAATGACAGGGTGACAGGTCAACTGACTTGGCGTATCTCAGTCTTTGGGTGCCCTTTCTCATATGGTTCTAGCTAAGGGTTCTTGCATCTGAAGTGACAGGTGACTAGTATGTCTGGTATTCCTAATATAGTTTTATATATTCTCAGATGCCATTATTTGTTGCTACAGATATATTATTAATTAATTTATGTCTTCTGGTATTCTAATAAAATGTCAATTGCTTACTTCTATAAAGAAGATGTATAGCCATTCTATCTTAATATTTACACTCAAAATAGAGAAACTCAGATAAAACTTGTTGCTTTTTAAAATGGCTCAAGGTGAGGCAACACCTGAAATGGGCATATAGTGACCCAGAGAAGATTATGGATTTTTCCACACAATTTTCTCTTTAAAATTCCCTTATAAAGAAGACTGGCTTTAGAAGTGGAGTATACTTCTAACATCTGGAAATACCCAAGAGTTTAGAAGACAAAACACAGAATACAAAGTGATATGTCATTTCCACAGGGTATAACAAGCCTTCCACTTAGCTAGGAGAACGCGGGATGATGAAGGAGATGAGAACACAATGGTTATTGGCATCCTAGCTTCAAGATTCCCTAAAATATTGATGAGGTCATTGGGGTTACAATTAGTCCTTAGAAAGTGTGGTGGGAGGAAGGAAGTTGGGTCTTTGGGGGTGTGCCTTTGGAGGGCTCATTTCTCTCTCTTGCTTCCTGAATGCCATGAAATGAGGAGCTTCCCTGTCTCACAATTCTCCACTCCCTGGAGAGGAAGAGGGGAAATGATCTCTTTACAGAAGGTTCATTGTAGGTTCGTGGGGAAAACTCAATTACTCATGTGATTCAGGTGACAATATTATAGGACCAGGCATTGGGACACAGGAATGGGCCACTGTGGGGCATACTTTCCCAGAAGGTTTTGACAGAAGGAGAAAGCCAAGTTCTGTGCATACAGTAGAACAATATGAAATTTCCTTTGTCAAAGGGAAGCTTCAAGCATCATGCAACCCTATCCATCAACAAGGGGTGCAATGTGAATGTCAAGTAATGGCCTTTATTGTAGGAAACAGTGAACACAAGCATGAGAATAAGGAGACTGAGGAGCCCAGCTAGGAGCTTAGGTTCAGGCCCAGCAAGAAGGAGGCTGAGGCAGATGTGGAAGTGTTAGAATGTCCAATGAAGGGACCTATCAGAATTATTTTCTAGGCTCCGGGGAATAGCTACAAATGCTTAAATAAGAGTTGAGAGTCTGTCCTTGATTATTTTATGATGTGGTCATTCTAGCTGAGGCAACAAAAGGAGACAGAGGAAAAGCACAAGAAAACAGTCCATTGTCCTCACAGACTCTAGGTACAGGAGATGAGTACACTACCAAGAGCCCCATGGGGAGAAAGCAGGGTACTGGAGAGTCAGAAGCCAGGGTAGTATTCAAGCCATAAACTTTGATGTAATTTCTAGGGTAGAAGCAAGGCAGGATTGCATGAGCAGTGTGAATGAATAGTGTGTGGACTTTGGGCCATGGGTAAATCTGGAGTTGCCTGGTAACCTCTAAGATTTTGCTGTCTTGGCCCATTCAGAAAACAGAACAAAATATCACTGGATGAATGGCTTCTAACTAAAATTTTATTTTCCATAATTTGGTTTTGAAAGCCCAAAGTCAAGGAAGCGGGCTTATTGGTGGTGTCTTTACATGGTAGAAGAGGCATATGATCTGTTTTGGATCTCTTTCATAAGGACACTGATTCAGATTCATGGGGTTTTTGCCTCCATGACTAATTATCTTCCAGGGTCTTCATTTCTCTAATACCATGTACTTGGAAATAAGGATATCAAAAATAAATTTAGTTGAAGACAGGTAATGGGGCAAATAGAACCAGCCCTTGGGTGAGCACATGAATATTGCCTCCCATGGTGGGATAGAGAGAGCAGAGAGGCAGAGGGGTTCCATGTGAGTCAGCTATTGTGACGAGTTAGTCAGCTTATACAAAAGACATACTTATCTTGGCACCTGGTATTAGAGATGTTAGACCATGGTTGCCTAGCATTGTTTTGGACCTGAAGTGCATTGGCACATGTTGGCAGGGGATTCTAGGGATGCAAACAGAGCCACTGGTCTCATGGCCATGAAGCAGAAGCCACTGAGGAGGGGACCAGATCTCCTTCAGGGACATTCCTCAATGACTGAAAGACCTAACAGCCTAGACCATCCATCCCCACATCTTATATGTTTCATGATCTCTTGATAGTACCTGGGTAGCACTATCAGTGACCTCAGAAAGGGAACCTAGATCCAAACTACTGCACATTCTCACTGATTGATTTGCTTGCAAGTCAAAGTCATGCTTAGCCATCTAACAGGATTTTCTAGTTCTGGAGGTACAGTACTCCCTTGCCAAAGAGGTTTTTGTTTGTTTGTTTAAGAAATAAAAAAATAATATGACATAGAGAAAATTAAAAGTATATATATATCATGGTCAGAAGTTCAGCCATGGGAGCAGTGGAAAAATCCTGCCTGTGGTGTTGCCTCAGAGATCTGCTTTCTTTCCAGTAGCTTCGGGATGATAACAGCCTATCCCATGGTGCTTCTGAAGACCTCTTGAAGTGATGCACTCAGGCCCTTCAGTTCAGAGCCCAGGCCATAGTCAGCATGTTCGTTTATTTCCATGTCAGACAATGACAGACTTGGCATGAGCTGATTAGCAAAGGTGGAACGGTAGGCTGAAGGGGAGACACAGGCATGCTAAGAGGTAGCTGCTCCCTGACTTATCATGGGCTGCATCCTGATTAACACACTGTAAGCTGAAAACACAAGCTGAAATCATTCCGTTTCCCCAGGCTCGCACACATCCCACACAAGAGAGTGACTTACCACAGATACAAGCCTAGAAAGATTCAAATTCAGGACAGTTTCTACTCAAACTTACTGCTTTTGCATTTTCACAAAATTCCAAGGAGGAACTATTGGTCCAGGACTGTCTGCATTGTCACACCACACAGCTTGAAGGTGGTAAGGATCTGAGTTAGGCCACTGTGGAAAAAAAAATGAGGGAGACCCAGAGATCCGCAGTTTCACAATGAGTTGTTCTGGGAAAGTTGGAGTATTCTCTTCTAATTCCCTCACAGCGAACAATAATAATTATTAGGCACCTACTGAATGTCTGAGGAGGAGGAGTACTAAAAACTAAGAAATAATTTCTCCAAAGTCTTTTCCTTCTTTTTTTATGTCTTTTCTTATATCACTTTGATCTTCAAAAACCAAATTTGGATAAGTGTGTGCTATCTGTGGGATATCAGACTGGGGGTAGCAATACTAAGAGGGACCCCAAGTTTGAAAGTGAATATGGGAACAAGGTAGAGATTTTGAGGGCAGCCATGGTACAGCCGCAAAGAATGAGCACTGTGCAAGAGGAGCAGTATGGAGAGAAGAGAAAAGAGGCCGGGGGACCTGGGAATGTAAGAATCACCATAACCCTTCAGTCCTCTACCTATCTGTGAAACCCTTGAAGCAACAGTTTGTGTCCTCTGCCCCACAGACCCCAAGGCTAGATTGTACCAAGCAACAAAGTACAAGTCTCAGTGTCAAGGGCTTATGCCAGGCATCCTATCCTAGCCTATACATTCTTACCTGTCCAGTAGGAACCAATATTCTTATTCTTCTTTAAGCCAAAAGCAGCTTTATGTTTAAGTAGATGTGGTCTAGGCTCCACTTACTGCTTTTGAATTTGCTGTTGGCAGCCATAGTTGGCATCAGTTAGAGTTCAGATGCCAACCAGGAATGGTGTCTCACCATTTCCCGTACCACTGAGGCAGCAAGACTCTAGGAACACTCCCTAGGAAGAACATCAAGGACAGTCAGAGCCAGAGTGACAATGGCCAGAGGACCAGATGCCCAGACTACTTTCTAGTCACCAGCTCCATTCAGATCATGGTGGCTGAAGCTTTCTGTCCTGCCTCCAGGTACTCAAAGGTCACATCTTCCAGCAATAAGGCTCACAACCCAGCTTGGAAGACAAAGACTCAGCAAGTATATCAGGAGAGTCACTATGCCATTGTATGTGGGGATGCATGTGTGTGGGGGTGTGTGGGTGTGTGTGTAACCAGGAAGTCTTGGGGGAGCATTTTCAGGATCTAGTGTGGGACTCACACCCTGCAACCTGTGGGCACTACAGCTCAGTATCCTTTCCATATCTCAGCAGCCTGGGCCCAGTCAGTGTCCTCACCTCCTTCCTGCCCTTTTCATATCCCACTACCCTCCATTTCTGTTTCTCCTGTGAATGCAGCAATGTCTCCATTCTAATCAGGCGACCTGCAGAATATAAATGCTGCCTATAGGCTGCCTGGACTTCAGCGGAGAGGAAATCTGGGTCTTGTGGGTGACCTGAGAACCAATTCCTAGGTCCTGTACTCTGAAGTACAGAAAAGATGCCAGAAATCTTCCTGTCTCTAGAGATGACCTATTGTTCTCAGGAGTTATCATGGTCCTGGGACCCTTCCCACAATCCTTTCAGTTGGCTCCACTCACAGGTGTAGAAAGAAGGGTGAACTGAAATCATGAGTTTATTCTCTGGCGCCTTCAGGCAGGTGGCCCAGACTTTTCTGCTAGAGGGATGGCGCACTCCCCATGTACCCTACATCCAGCACACCCTGGACTACCATGTCCCTCCTTGTGGCTGCTGTCCCTTTGTTAATAGTGTGGTAATTAACTATTCAGAGTGGTCCTGAGCAGCATGCACTCTGTCATCTGTGGGAGTCCAGACTGGAACACTGGGTGGTCTCACTCTCAGCTCTTACTTTCCCACAATGTCAGCATTTCAAGTCACAAGTGTGTTCTGCTTTGATAGCTGAGGTAAATAGAGGAAATGTAGATGAGGAGAGATAGTGTTCATCACTCTATAAGTGAAGCTGCCCCTGGACCAGCTCACTCTGAGTTCAAGGTCCAACCTCTGCTTGCATTCAGATTCTTTTCTGTCTGCCCTTGGCTGAAGGACCTCGAGTCCCAGATCGTTTCCATTTGGGCATCAAAGGCCTGTAATCCTCCTTACAAGTGTAAGAAACTGCAGCCTTTAGTCATCCACCAATCACAACTCACTGTGTACGATTTGCCTCTAAGGAAGAATAACATCTCTGTTAAGATCCCCAGACTGCTGCCTGCCAGCCTGCATGATTGGATAGGGAAGACATCTCATGGTGGGTCACTCAGTGCTCCAGGGGCTGATGCACTTTAATATGGGATTGTTGCTCAGGACCTGTATTTTCATAAACTGGTGTTAAATTGAGTCATCTCAATGGCTGCCCATGGACACAGGGACTGTTCTCCTGTGTTAGTGCCCAGTCTTTACTTTCTATCTCATTCCCACATGATTACTCTGGACTCACAGGTTCAGAGCTTCACTCTCTGTGGGTCAGTAGAACATGTCTGACATCGGCAATAATGGAATCACCAGATATGAAGTAAGAGAGGTGAACTGAGACCTACATGCCTCCAGACAGAAAGGCAGAAGCCACTTTCTTGTCCAAACCCACTCAATGTCACATAGACTGCCACATTCCCCTTCTGCTCACAGATGGCCTTGTTCCTGGGAAGAACAAGGATCTCCTTCATGTGTGTGACAAGCCAAGCAGCTTAGGATTCAGTCCATGATCATCAGTAAATGTTGTATGTCATACAACAGCATTGCTTATATTTTTAAAGCCTTATTAGACAGCCAACGGCTTCTGCCAGTCTATTTTGATTACTGAGTATCAATTCAGCCATTTTCTTTTTGATGAGGAGAATAAAATCCAAGCTCTCTTCAGAAACCCACCGGTCTAGTAATCCTTGCCTCTTATGATCTTCCTCGTCTCACTGGGATCCTCCCAACACCTGCCCCTCCAAGAGACTTCCACATCCCTGGGCAGATCTTCTCCAGCTTTTAGCCCTGCCTGGCTCTTTCCTATTTGTCCCATACCACAAGCTATCACATCATAGTTTCTTGCCAGTTTGTGTTCTTACCCGCTATCCCCATCAGTTTGGAAACTTCATAAGGGATAAATAGTCAAAGTCTTTGCCTCTTTTTGACTCTATCACCAGGACCCTGGAGAAACTGGTCAGGATTAAAACATCTGCAGGGCCAGGATAGATGCTGTCACAGGTTTGATACCAGGGATCCTGTCTCCAGGACAGAGGGTCGAGAGGTGCCAGCCAACTACTCTCCTCTGTGGACCAGCAAGCCGAAGGGTGTCATGCTCTAGTAGTCAGAACCTGGTGGGGAAGGAGGAGCAAGTGTGCAGAAATGGGGAGGTATTTGCCATGGGGGTTCCAGAGAGCTGAGGGTAAGAGATGAAGTCCCCGTAAAAGCTCTAGAGCCAGGCCGTTCGCCCAAGCCACAGCTGGCCAGCTTCAGCTGAACCTCTGGGGTAGAGAAGGGCTGTCTAAACAGGAAGTCCACCACCCAGGGGCCGATGTGTCTTTGATAAGTGTTAAACTCTTTTGGGCCTCTTTTCGCAAATCATTCTGCCATAGTTCTGGGGTACGAAAAATGGATTCTGCTTTTTCTCAGCCCTCTCACTATGCTCCAGAGGAAGAGACGGAGAGGGGCAAAAAGAAAGAGGAGAGGCGAGGAGCCAAGAGTGGAAACACTGGGAAGAAAAGTCAACTAGAGAGAGAAATAGGAAGGCAGGGGTGCTCTGCAGGGAAGAGGTGGGAAGAGCTGCCTGGACACGCAGCTTCTCTGCTGTGAGCTATATAGTCACAGAACTTGCAAAAGCTAGGAAAGCCTTGTAGGAACAATCTAGAACACCTCAGGCTTCTCCTTCTGTTAGCTCCCTGCCTGCAAAGAGTCCGGTTAGAAGTCTATCATTGCAGAAATGTATGTTATGGGACCCCTCATGACCTGCCTGTCATGTTTCTTTGTGAGGAGCCAAGGCCCTCATCTCTCAGGAAGAAACTGGTGTCCTTAGCATCCACAGAAGTCTCCTCACTGCTTTGCACTCAGAGATTCTCTCAATACAGAGAGCCAGGGAGAATTTCTGTCACACAGTATCTGGGTATGCTACCACTTGCAATGAGTTGTGTGACATGAAAGAGTCCTTCACTGCTCTAAGTCTTAGCTTCTAAAATAGGGAGGATGGATGTAGCTTGTGTTTAAGCTCACTGTCAAATCTCAGGAGAGCCTGGAGAGGTGATTCTGCAGTGCAGTCAGGGTCAATGGCTACTATTCTAGAAGAACCTGAGGTCAATTTCTAGGACCCTGTCAGAAGATTCACAACCGCCTGGAACTCCAGTTCAGGGGATCTGAGACTCCTCTGACCTTTGCTGATGCCCATACACACACACACACACACACACACACACACACACACACAGAGAGAGAGAGAGAGAGAGAGAGAGAGAGAGAGAGAGAGAGAGAGAGAGAGAGATCTTAGAAAGTGTTCAGAAGGAATAAGGCAGGCCAAGTGCCTGTCAACAGAACACAGCAGACCAGAATGAAACTGTTTGACGGTATCTCTTCCATCTTGGGTGATGCTTCCCCAGGGCAGTTAGGTAAGTCATAGAATCAGAGCACTGAAGACAAAACACATAGTAAGGAGGCCTGGCCAACTATTCACCTACCCCAGGAGGCCAGCCAGTGGGCTTCCCAGCTGTACAGGTGGAAGGGAAGAGAGTCACATGAACACCTTTCAGGATGGGACCATGAGGAGCCAGAGGCAAAGGTTATGGCTGTGTTTGGCTGAGTCAAAGGCTGACTGATTCTGGGGATCTTGTCCCTGGGTCCGATCACATTTATATATATAAAGCAAAGGTAGCAATTTTTTCCCACACTCTGGACAAGCAGACTCATTTCAGATACTGACCCTTGCTTCCCCCTGAAAGAGGCAGAAAGAGTCGACAGGACAATATTTGAACACAAAAGCTGAAGTTCTTCCAATGGATCTGGTGACCAGGACAGCCGCTACACAACTAGTGAGTGGGTAGCTGTTGTCACGCACCCACACTGGACAGAGGGATAATTCACATCCTGTGTGGGATGGAGTTGGCACGAGAACTTTCAAAACACTCAGAATGGTACTTGATGTAAACTTATGAATTATTTCTAGAAACTTCTGTTTAATATTTGAGAGCTTGATTGGAGGTCTGAAAATAACAGAAAACAAAACCAAAATCGTAGGGCTTCTTAGTATTTTGCGCATGAGAGACACAAAACATTCACTGCCAGGTAACACACAGAGTTTAGTTAGGGGATTCAGATATCCGAAATGGGGGGAGGAGAGAAAGAAGGAAAGAGAGATAAGGAAGAAGAGAAAAGAGAGGACCCACTACCACATGTTATTTCTTTTTGAGGGTGCGGATGGGCATACAGCCACGCCTTGGGGCATGCCGGGACACAGCTATGCCTGGGAACATGCTCTGCTTGCCGAGAGGTGGCAAACTCGAGAGACCCGTCTGGAACACACCTACAGGGTTTACTGAAGAGCAGAGCATATCTGGAGGGCACAGCCAAGATCCAGATTAACATCCCAGATGCTGAATATCTCTTCAGATTCCCAGGCTCTTTCTCTTGTCTCATGTCGCCATGACCACCACAAAGCCTTCCACCTTTTAACAAGATCAAATGTCCAGGAGGAGAGCACCTTAAGCCTTTTAACATGTAACACCATGTCTCCTGGGACCTGTTAGAAGTGTGCATCGCTGAGGTCCTATACAGATCTGCTGAATCATAACCTTTGGAATACAAACAAATCACATGTTAAAAGATTATTGGAAAAATTCTGATTCTCCCTCTAGCTCACATGGTACTGCTCTAGAGCAGGATTTTGTCACCCAGCTGAGCATTGGGGTTACCTATGGTGCTTTAGAAGTACCATGAGGGCTGGAGAAATGGCTCAGCCGTTAAAGGCTAGGCTCACAACCAAAAATATAGAAGTACCATGATTAAGCCCCACTCATAAGGCTAATTTCAGTGGTCACACTGTACTACAGTTCAGACCTAAATTAGATCCTAGACATTCAAATGCCAAAGGCTTGATACCCAAGGTGGTACTTCTGGAAGGTGAAACCTGATGGACAGGCCTCAGATGTAGACTTTTAGCCCTGGTCTCCTTTTTCCTCTCTGCCTTTCTGTCCCCTGCCCTGCCACGTGCTCCCACTATGAAAGCTGCCTTCCTACAAACTCTAAGCAATCATGACTGGAACCTTAAAAACTATGACTTAAGAGTACAGAGGTGACTCAGCAGGATAAGAGGACTGATTGAACTTCCAGAGGACCCGGGTTCAATACCCAGCAACCACATGGTCACAATTGTCTATAACTCAATTTCAGGGCATCCATCTCATGCCGAGAAGCCCAAATGCACATTAAAAAATTATTAAAGATTTTTAAGTGATAAAAGTGAATTAAAATGAATCTTTATTCTCTGTATAGTAATCCCTTCATATATTTGGTATAGGGTAGAAAGCTGCACTCACTATCCTGACAGGAAGCCCCAGTGGTGAGTGTTAGCCTGGCATGGCATTTCTGGGAGAGGGTTGGTGTTCATCAGGCCCATTTTCACCTCAGTTTAATTTTCTGAGTCTTATTAGCTAACCTTTATGAGGTTCCCCCCTCTTTCCACTCTCTGTGCCTCGGCACAAGGCTACAGGACCACCCTCCTCTCTATGGATTTCCTGGGGTAAGTGCCAAACAAAAGACTCATAAACAAAGCCCTTGTCCAGAGATTTTATATGTGTCTAGTAAAAATGGTATATTGTGTTTTCCTCAGGGCTGTGGTTTGTTGTCTGGGAGGTTATGATATTTTATATTAAACTAGTAAGATGAATTACTTACTTTGAGTGCAGTGGATATTATGGTTTGTGCTAATATAACATTTTACTTGAAAATGTAACCATATGAAGCATTTCAGAGAAATATTAGTTTGCCACATTATTCACATTATTATAATTTGACCACTGGGAAATTCTCAGGGCTTATGGGCAACCTCAAAGTAGGGCCTCATTCTGTAAATACCTAACATGCATGGGTAGCTTTGGTTGGCTTTCTTTTTGGAACATTAAGCCAGGATTATGGTCAGTGAGAAAGAAAACCTACTTGGATGTGACTGAGAGATGGAGAAGCACTTCAGAATGACAAGCCTATAGAAGATCCAGGTCTGGGGGCCTGTCTGGCACAAATAGCTACAGGTGTGATATGGTGGACAGAGCCCAGCTGGTGGCACTGTCACCTATCAGTTAGTGATGAAGCATAGGACTAGGGATGTAGGATGGAGCGAAGCTGATCTTCCCTGAAACATCTAGTGAGAAGAGTCAGTGGCCACCAGCCTAGGAAGAATACATATGTGAGAGGACCCCAGAAAAGATGGAAGCAGGAAGGTATGACTGAGGATAGAGAGTGACAAGGGCTAGAGATGGGTACTGGGAGAGGTTTTGAGATGGTTTCAGATGAAGAACTGGTGAGTTCTGGTACTCTATGGCTCAGCAGGTTTAAGATGGCTCAGAACGGTAGAGCTCTAAGTTGTTAGAAGAGTGGATTTGGGACATACTTATGACAAAACTATGGATGTGCACATTATGGTCATTATCCAGTTTACCCAGAAGTAAAAATATCACAGTATACATCATAAATATCAACAAATCTCATGAATCCATCAAAATAAAATTGAATGAATTATCACAAATTCATATACAATGTCATTATTAAGTATTTACTGTGAGTGTCCCCAGAGGGGACGGTCAGATTAGACACAGCAGGTCTTGTTGTTGCAGAATATGAGATGCTGCAATGCTTGAGTGGTTTCCAGTCTTCTGGGAGGGAAGAAATTGTTCAAACCTGAAATTCGAAGTGTTTTAGGTGGTTATTCAGACCCTTCTGGCATTTAAAAAAAATCCAAATGTTTACCATTATTTTACAAATTATATTTTCCACCCATTTCAACTTTTAGTAGTTTGGCCCTGTTCCTCTGGACTCTCCCTAGTTTATCCAGCAAATTGTGCAGCCTCCAGGCTTCTCATTTTGGTTGCTACAAAATTCAAAAGTCCCTGAACCTGCTTTCCTTACACTAAACATCACGGATGATTTCCTAAAGGCCATCCCATAAGCCCAGAGCTGTCCCCAAGGCTGGCAGCTCCCCGTGACTCCTCACACTATAAAAACTGCATAAACTGGGTGTGAGACTACACAAAGGCATTCCTCAGCACCGTGGGACCTATTTCCCCTGACCTGTCAAATGCAGCATTTGTTGTTGTCATCAACCGAGTGTGGT
The DNA here is from genome assembly GCA_004025045.1 of Sigmodon hispidus. Taxonomy (NCBI): domain Eukaryota; kingdom Metazoa; phylum Chordata; class Mammalia; order Rodentia; family Cricetidae; genus Sigmodon; species Sigmodon hispidus. The sequence goes on from PVIH01002076.1 coordinate 18,028, forward strand.
TTGTGCTCTCCAAATGTCATATTGACAGTCGATTGCCACATTGGCAGTGCTCAAAGCTAGAAACACCAAGAGACAGACAATTATGCCCCTAAGAGAGATAAGAACTTTCTCTCAGGACAAGATTAGTTATGTCAGTCAAACTTGTCTCTCTTTCTCAAGTCCCTACTTGTTCTGCCTTTCCACAATGTTGTGGCCAAGCACAGGGTCACTCACCAGATGTGGCCACTGATCCTGGCCTCCCAGCCTCCAGATCTGTGAGCTAAGTAAATGTCTTTCCTCTGGGAATTGCCCAGGCTCAGGTTGTGCTAAAACAACAGACAGCATATAAAGACATCTATCTTGTTTTGCTTCACTTTGATGCTGAAAATGGTTCGAATACGTGAAGAAAACTGATGGGGAACGAACATTCCAACCGTGGGACCTGCTAAAGTGAGCTCTGCTGTGATCGTCTCCTGTCCAGCAGCTCATGCTGTGTGCTGCTGCTAACCATGAAACATTCCTGCTGTAAGCCAAGTACGTAACTTCCACATTGAGCAGTGGTGCAGAGGGACCTTGGTAGAAGGCATTGTGGTTTGTTGTTGTTGTTTACTCTGAAGCATTTTATTATCCTATTTTCTCATTCTCTTCTTTCTGTCTGGGTATGAGATCGTCTGGCTATGCTGAGAAAGAGCTCATCTCTCGGTGTGACTCTTTGGTACTGGAGCTTCTGGTGTCACAGCTGGTGGAGTGAACTTGCTGAGGCTAGGGCAATTGAGAATGAAAGATGGAATTTGGGAATCTGCAGTCTCAAGAACACATGTATTCAGAACCATGGAGATTTGTGCTTTGTGAACCATCAGCAAAATTAAGAAAAGCCAAAATGCAGAGGTAAGACTTTCTGGTCACAGATGAAGGAGCAAAGGTGATTTCTAGCCTCATCAGCCAGCAGACATATCATTAGACATGCCTTTCCCTCCAGAATGGTGCGGGTTCAGTGCTCTAAGGAGCCCTAGGGGTTATGTCCGGAAATGTGGCTGCCCCAGCCCCTCTGAAGCTGTAAGTCTGAGAGCTGCAGTGGGTGGTAATTTACATAACCTCTGGCTGTTTGTTTAAATAGTCTGTTCAACACAGAATTAAAATGTCTTGCAATGAGTCTATTGAGCTTTAGGTTTGATCTTAGGAACTGGAATTTTCCATAGAACTTTGTAAGGCTGGTGAATTCAAGGCTAAGGGGGATAGTACTCAAGGACCAGGTGGAGGACAGGATCTCACAAAAGACCAAGCTAGAAGCTAAATGGTCCCCAGTATACACTAAAGACAAGAACAAATCCCTAAACACAATACTTTAGCAAAACTCATGAAATGCGACTTCTAGTAATATCCTGTCCTTGGTTATTGCAAAGTTCCCTGGCTGTGCCAGCAAGAGCACAGGGAGAGAAGCTTCTAGAAAAAAGATTGAAGAGGCCACAGACCTATGGAAACCCAGCTTCCAGAGAAAAAATATCCTCAAGATAGACAGCTGACTGAAAAGATAGCATCAAGAGCATCTCCATGCCGTGACGAACTGTGTCTAAATGCAGAGGGAGCAGGAACCATGATTATGAAAGAAGAAGATGCTCATGTTGCCAGGTTCCAAGGATCAAAGCCAGTGAGCAGTAGCAGTCACTGGCCACTACTACATATGCAGCTGTAAGAGCTAGCCATCAAAAGCTGAGAAAGAAGGGAAACGCTATGTGCCCAAGGTGACAGAGGACTGTCTAAGTCTACTATTGGCCACAATGACCCTTTAGCCAGGGTTACCCTTAGTTTCCCTACTGTGACAGGGTTCATAATAGCCTGAATCCAGAGCAGCCATTCCTGCCCCTGGCTGACAGGATTGATACAGCTTCGGGTCTTGATTGAATTTGCTTTCTTTGCCAGTTAAAGAATTACGAGATAGTAGCAACAGGGGAATTGCAAATGCCTTGAATGGGAGCATAAAAAAAATCAACATTTGTAGTAGATCATTTACTGTGGGTGAGGACTGATGTATACACAACAAGAACATAGAGAAAAGGACCCTCTGCAAAGCAGAGGGAGCACTGAGAAAACTGAAAGAAAAAATTTCCTCCTGAGAGCTAGGGGTTTTAAAATCTCTGAAGGGTTTTCCTCCCTTAATTTTGGATTGGAGTGTTTGAGAAAAAAAAGAAAAGAAAACAAAGAAAGAAGAAGAAGAAGAAGAAGAAAGACAGAAAGGAAGGAGGAGGAGGAGGGGAAACAGGGAGGAAGGAAGGAAGGAAGGAAGGATCAGTGATTGGTTGTCAACTTTTGTGTAATACATCCTCATCTGACCTTGAACTTGCTGAGGTAGTACAAGATTAGTGGCCTTATGATGAGAGCCAAAAGTCAACAAATCCTTTGTTTTAGGCTGCCAGACTTTTATTTCTCCAGTGTGTGTTCTTTTATGTCTTTGAAGATGATTGTCGTATGTAATGGCTTTAACACATTGACTATATACAGATACTCTTTCACGCCTTTCATGTCTTCTATAAAAATGAGAATGTTCTCCAATATTATGATTCTTCCAATATAGGTGAGGTTTCTGCAGGTCTCCAGCATCACATCTTTGTACAGATTATTTTGGGAAGTATCTAGCAAAGTTCACTCTTCCCAAGCATAGGTCACTCACTACATTCTTTTTTTAAAAAAAAATTATTTATTATGTATACAGTGTACAGAAGAGAGTACCAGATGTCATTATAGATGGTTGAGAGCCACTATGTGTGTGCCGGGAATTGAACTCAGGTCTTTGGAAGAACAGTCAGTGTTCTTAACCTCTGAGCCATCTCTCCAGCCCCACTCACTACATTCTTATTCTGGTTTCCCAGCTCAGCCATGATCTCTGCTCAGCTCTCATATGGTACATTCACAGCACAGAACACATGACTTTTATCTCAAGTAGACAGGGCAAGGAAGAAACTGGCCATCTTGGAAATTTGCCACTCTTATTACCTAGCCATGGGCCATCTCCCTTCCTTATCTCAGAACTAGGGAGTCTGTCTATCTCTTGGTCTCTCATAGTTAGCACTGGGCCTAACTTTATTGATGCTATTTCTCTGCTGGGTCTCTTTCATCAATGCTAAGAGTCTAACACCACCTTTCCCAATTCTGGGCCATTTCTTCCTCCCTCCTGCGAGTCTGCAGTTTTCTGTGCCTCCCAGAAGAGCAGCACACCAGGTAACAGAGACACATTGTGTACATGTCCTGTGCTGGGCTTCTTGAGAATCCAAATCATATCACCTCCTGTACCCAATGACAGCCAATAGCTAGAAGGCAAAAATGTGACCAAATATATTGGCTGACTTTCAAGGAAACCAAATCTGTCATTGCAACATTTTTCCTCAAGTAAGGGAAGACATCTTCCTTTGATTTCTCAGTATCCAAGAGTCTGTGGACCAAACAGTTGACTCAATTAAACAAAAAAACAAACAAACAAAAACTGTGAAGATTCAAGGTCCTGCTGCTTTATAAATACAGCTGAGGAATACCCTAGCTTGCTTATATTCACATCTCGCAGGTGGAAATCACATCTCTGCAGCAACCATGAAACTGTCAGGTATAACAATTGTCCAGTGCGTCAGAGGATGAGTTAACACTGAGTCCATGTCCCTACCTGTACTCCGGCTCCTCCATGTTCTACCTGCAGAGCAGTTAAGGGCTATTCTTTCTACCTTAAGATCATCTGTATATGGATGAAGAGCCTTAGCAGGGACTCCTGAGCCCTGTGACAGCCAAGCTGAGAAAAGGAGAGGACTGAGCTCTCCCTGATTCCCCAAGGAGAATCAAGAGCATCCATGATGTTGTTCAGATGCCCTTCCAAAGTCTTCGAAGCATAGACAGCTCCTGATGCCACTGAGATGGCTCCAGGGTCTGCCTTCTGTGACACCAATGTACTGGTGAAGCCTCAGATACAGTTTGAGAAGGGATACTGGAAGTGTGTTGAGATGCCAGGAGCGGATAACTTCCCTCTCTGTGGAAAGCACAGAGTGTACTACATACTTCCTATGACCATCTGAATGCCTTGGCTTTCAAAGTGCCAGAGCACTCTGAAAAGAACATGGTGTGAGGGCTTCACTGCACCTGGTCTGAGTGCCCTTTTCTATGAACTGGACCAGTGGTTTCTCTAAAGCACACATTGGTCACAAACTTTGCTCAGAATGGCGGAATGAGGCTGGGTGGCAGTGATGGAGCACAACTTTAAGCCCAGTGCTTGAGAGGCAGAGACAGGCAATATTCCAGACTATTTTTTATTAAATATACAATACATCACCACATAGATCTTTGTGAGTTTGAGGCTAGTTTGAGTTCTAGGCTAGCCAGGGCTACATAATGAGACTGTCAAAAATAAACAAACAACAAAAACTAAAAACAACCAACCAAACAAAAACCTTTGCAGAATGGAAAATAAAGCGCTATTGTAAAAGCATAGAACAGCGAAGTTTGGTATAGGTAGAAATATGACAATGTTTTAAAGATTCTGGTTAATTATCATTAGGAGAGAAAAATTAGCCTAGGAAATAGATTTCAGCTGTAAAGTGAACTCTGAGTCTAGAGTATTTCAAGTGCTTCTCAGATTAAGGAGATCCATTATCAGTGACTGCTATTCTGCCTCCCTCTGTCCTAGGAAGGAGAAGCTGGGTTAGGGTTAGGGTTAGGGTTAGGGTTAGGCAAAACTTTATTTATCACAATCTGTAGTGAAAATGCACTCTAAACCTCCCAACTGTGCACATGACTGCACTTCGCTAGAAGACACCACACAGGTCAGCAGCTTCCATTGTGCCCTAGTCTCTCTTTTCTATTTGATGCTACAATTTTCCTCCTCCTCTTCCTCTTCCACTTCTTCCTCCTCCTCTTCCTTCTCCTGAGTTGCTGCTCCTGACAGGTTATATACATTACACAGTTCAGCTTTTCCAGTACTTCTCCTAAAATGACCCTTATTCAAATGCAGAAACATCCTTGGGCCCTGAGTCCACATCCTCTGCCTGTAGTCCCTCATCTCCGCCTGGGATAGGCTGGACATTGCCATCAAGCAGCCCCAGGATGTGCCCTGCCCCTGCCCATGTTCAATTTCTGAGAAACAAAGCTTCCACCATGATGTGAGACTCTCTTTCGCTGTGTCCATTACAAGAGATTGTGCTGAATGTCTGCTGTGAGTATTTGAACAAATTCAGATAGCGTTCAAAGTACCATGGGTACAAGTTGTCCCTAGAAATGTCAGTTGAACAGAAAGCACCTGATCAAGTGTCCTTTGCCCCCTGGAAACTCACCCCTGCAGAGCTATGTGAATGCATTAGCCTGCTGTTCCCCTTGGGCTCCTGAGCAAGGCTCCTGTACAACATGCAGGACTGGTGTTCTCTGGAAGAAAGAACTGGAATGGGCTGGTACTTGGTGAGCCTCATTCCCAGGTGCTGGAACACTGGAAGGTTCCCATGGTGGTCAAAAGAAAAGCTAGTGCCCCTAGGCTCAGGAATGTCCAAAAGGATTAGTCACTCATGACTTATAAGCTCATATGACCTGGGCTAACAGTCCCATGTTCGGAACTGCCTGGAAAGAGAGGACAAGGTCACCCTGTGGCTGTATCTGAGGCCTCCAAGACTGACCAAGTAAGGTCAGTCATTCAACCTGACCCAGTTCTGTGGCTGTCACTGGGAACCCTGGGCACAGCCTTCACCACCAGCAACCCAACTCAAGTTCTTGGCTGCTAAGGTAACATCTATACCTCCCTCAGTTGGCCATCCTTCAGCAGACAGTGAGCATCTCTTTGTAGACCTATACAGAAATCCAAGGAATGAGGCCATACCTGGGTAGGACTGTGGGAAAAGCCTGAAAAACTCCACAGTAAAAGTAGAAGAAACTTAGAGTGATAGTTCATGTTAAGAGCAAACAGGTATCAGACCTCCACTGTACCCCATCATGGTTGGGTCCATTTGGAAGGAAAATGGCTTCTATTAGCTGATTCTTCACAGAACTTTCTGTTGGCTTCTCTGCTTGACAATATCTGTGGAATCTTGTGCTTCTGAGGGCCTGATCTTATCTTAAAAGTCAGACATGTGCAGAAGCACCAGGGGTTGATGCCTGGACTTGCAATGGTGGCTAGCCATGCTCATTGACTGCACAGTCTAGACTGACAGGGTCCCAGCCCAGCAGTGATCACCACTGTGGTCCTATAGTCTCCAAAAAGCATTATGCACTGGGGTTAAGAAAAGACAGGAACCTTGGGAAGGAGATGCCTCTGATTAAATGGATGATTTTATTGTTAACTAGGCTTATAAGACATGGACTGCTTCAGTTTATCCTGTGATAGAGCCTTGGGGAAAAGTTCTGAAAAATATTAACATGAACTGAATTTTGACTTGCCAGTGTGGTCCTGAGTGTGCAAAGAAATGCCTAATCTCAAGAGACAGCCATTGTTGCCTTTACTGTCAAAATGAACAACAAAATAAAACATATCTAACATATCTTTTAAAATCCTGTTGATTTATCAGGATTCTTTAAAAACTCTTAGTACCTCCTATATCAGCCAGAACAACTAGGCAAAAAATGACAAAGTCCATGGCATGGAGCCTCTAGCAATAAACCAGCACATCTGGTCAGGAGGCACTGTGGAGAACAGCAGGAGGAGGTATCACAGGCTTGCCGGTGGAAGAGAACATCTGCCAGGGTCCTCTAAGGATGCTACATGAGTAAAGACTGCACAAAGGAAGCAGAGAATCATGTATTACAAAAACTGTGGAGGATGCCTAGTATAAAATCCCTTCTAAGAGAGGAGACTGGCCTGATGGAGGGGGCATGTCCAGGTCAGAGTGGCTGTGACAGAGGGGGTCAGGTCATGGGGGAACGGAGATGGTAGTACAAACCTTTATATACATTACTCTGCATAAGGCAGGTCAGTAGAGGGTTTAAGCTGTGGTCTGTGATTATCACAGGTCATTCTGGCTTCTGTTAAAAAGTGGACCAAACAGGAGCCAAGAAATATACATGTGGCTTGGACCAAAATAGTGACAGTAAGAAGTTTTTGGATTCTGGAAGCATTTTTAAGTAGCTCCTTGAATTTATTCATGAGTCACCTCACAGTTGATCAAAAGGACAAAGCAGATGACAGCCTTTGGCCTGAACTGTAGCATGAACTGGCTATTGGCGAAACAGGGGTGATGGGCTGTGAGAGAAGATGCAGTTCATGCTCAGTTACCATTTTGCATATTATAATGGTTCATAAGAATAGGTACATGTGAAGGTCTGGAGCTTGAGAGTATAGGATGGAGTCAACACTCTGGGATGAGAGTCTTCATGGCTGCCTGGTGTTCAAGGCCTGAACAGAAGGGGAATTAGGTGCTGTGGGAACAGCAGGAAGACAAGAAGCAGTCTGAGATAGTTCTGGATATTTCTGTGCTAAGATAACAAAGAGGAAGCAGCCAAGGCCCATGAGAAAGAGAAATGCTGAAGAAATGTTTTGGAGGCAGAGTCCTGAAAATCAAGCAGAAAATTCCCCTCAGGCGTGGGGAGTGGGAACTGGGGTGGAGGGGAACAGGGTCCCATGATGCTGGTGTGTCGCGCCCACCTCGCCGGCAAGGAAGACACAACACGAGATTCTTCTACAGCAACTGACCAGGTCCTTTATTCAGCGTGCACACTCTTCTTTCTTCTCTCCTTCTCCTCCCCTTCTTCCTGGCTCTCAGCTTAAAAGCTCTTCGGTGATCCACTCACTCCCTGCCACATGGATGCTGCCCATTGGGTCATGCATGTGGACGCTCACTGGCGTGATAGCCTCACGCCAAATAAGGAGTTTTTCCCTAGGGAGCACTCCCCGTCGGGGAAGGCAGAGGGCAGAAGCCGGCACTATTTTAGGCTGAGGCTCGATCGCAGCTCCCAACAGTTCCCCCTTTTTTATTATTATTTAAATAAAGCAGGTGAGGGTAGAGGTCCATTCTCTGCTGTGCTATTGGAACATCATCCCAAGCTTCTCTTGGGGCGTCCCCCTCAAGAACATGAGACCCGTCCACACCCTATTTTCACAGAAATGGGAAATTCAGGGCAACAACCCACATGCAAATGAACATACCCTCCTCGAGCTCTCCAAAATATCAAGAGATAACCCGACTGCAATGCATAGCCTCGCAACCTACAAAAATATGGTGGCTAATGTTTTAGGGTATCCAGCCAAACTTGGGGAGACTGTCCTTCCTCAATGGCAGTAAAGGCTTGCACCAGTAAAGCGGCATTCTGGCGCTGCTGAACCCTCATACGACAAGCACACCACATGCAAAGAAGGAATATCAACACCATAAAGCCAGCCATCGAGCCTATTCCCGCCCACTCTTTCAGATGGTCCACAGCAGCAGAAATCCAAGAGGCCAGCCCTTCCGCTAGTTCAGGATGCACCCTGGTCGAATTCACGGATACAATGGCCATTCTCAATTGGGTCATCAGCACTTCGAACTCTCCGGTCCAGTTCCCTAATAAAAAACTAGATAATTGTTTAGACAAATTTGCAGCATGAGTAAAATTCTCATATTGAATACTGGTCACACATAAGCCTGACATTTTCAATTCACTTCCAAGCTGAGCAAGCTGCCAAAGAACATCTATCTGTTCTTGAACTAAATCAATTCTCTGATTACCAACCATCAGGCCTCCCTTTAATTGGGAATTAATATTCTCTTGGACATCTAAAGCCTCCGTGGTTGTGGTAGACAAATCATTTAAGGTCTGTGTGGTTTGTATTGTATGGCTCATGGCAATGACTGCAGTAGTGGCTCCTCCAGCAGCCGCAGCAATGGCTATAACAATGGCTGCCGTGATGCCAAAATCTCTCTTTTGTCTAAATAATGTCATGGAGCCAGGGGTTATTACTGGCACAGGAATCCATCGTGTCACATGTGCGACCAGGGCAAACGTATAACTTTGAGCATTCCAGCACTGCGCATCATAGCAGGAATCAGTGCAATTCTTAAAGCCACTCTTACAAACACAAAAGGAGGATATACACATACAGGAATAGGGTCAAAGTACTTTGTCTCCATATTGGCCACATGCATCTTGGTGCATGAGGTGGTGGCATTAACTATTACTGATGCATCTGCATCTTCTCAGGTGGTCCAATTGTATAAGCATGTAACATTATGCCTACCAACAGCTCCTCCCAGCAAAAGCCCCAAAGGTTCTACATTAGAGCAACTCCCATTAACCCTACATAGCATCCAATTATCAAAGTGGTTTCCGCGGTGGTCTTGTTGAAATAAGCCTCGATAAATTCTATTAAGACCGGTAACATTGGGGGAGAAGGTAAAAAGTCGATGTTTATCAACCCAAGTTACCATATGTGACTGACACCCTGTCCGCGGCCATCGGACATTAGGTTCAAGTACTCCCAAGCAATAAGGAGCCCATTTAGGCTGTTGCGTGGTAGGGAAACTGGCATCACATTCTTCTGGCCAGGTGGCATTCAACCAGTGGGCACAATCATACACAGGATTGGATAAAAATGTATAATTGTAAGTATCCGTAGACACTTCACTATAAGTCTGGTTACCCCATGAAATTTTTAACCCCCACCATCCTGCAGTATGTCTTACCAAATTTATACAATCAGAATCATTTTTATCAATGCTAAAGCAAAGCACCCCTCTAAGGGAAAAGTTGGTCTGTCTTGCTACAGGAGCCATCTCTCCATCATAAGGCAAGTAAGGAAGATCTACATCTTTACCAGTGGTAAAAAACCTAGGAAACACTGGTGCTGAATGCGCCACCGGCATCAGAAGCGGGAATGTTGATAGGATTCCCCATCGGATCTGGTCTTGCTTGACCTTCTGCTTCACTTGGGCAAGGCTCTGTGATGACAGCATCATCAAGGAGGATTGGTAACAGCACCATCTTCTTTGACTCTTCTGGTTAATCGTTCTGGAACCCACACTGGGTCTTGAGTTTCCTGGGGAAAAACACAAACAGACCCTCGTGCCCATGCCAGCACAGGATCAGGTCCTTTCCAGTGACCTGTCAACACATCCTTCCATTTAACTAGACCACTAATGCCACCGCCCGGGGCAGCATGTCTATCAGCATGTCTATCGGTCGCACACTGGCCACATGAATTTAAAGTCAAAAAATTAAGAGTGAAGAGAGCTAAAGAAAGTCTCTCCTTTGGCGTACGGCCAAGGCCTATTCCCCTCTTTTGTTTAATTAGACATTCTTTGAGGGTGCGATGCACCCTTTCTACAATGCCTTGCCCTTGGGGGTTGTAGGGTAGGCCATGATTAAGGTGTACACCCATCTGCGCACAAAAGGTAGTGAACTGTTGTCCAGTGTAGCCTGGTCCATTATCAGTTTTTATTTGTGTAAGTTTACCCCAAGCTGCCCGTGCTTCGAGGCAATGGGCTATGACATTGCGGCCCTTTTCTCCACTCATGGCCGTAGCATAAAGAATCCCTGAACACATATCTACTGATACATGAATATATTTTAGAGCGCCAAATTCAGGCAAATGAGTAACATCCATTTACCAGACCTTAAGGGGGAGTAGCCCTCACAGGTTAACTCCCAAGGATGGTGGGTGGTGGAATTGCACACACTGAGGGCAATCAACCACAATTTGTCTACCATCTTGTCTGGACAGGTGAAACTTAGACCACAAAGTCTTGGCATTAACATGGTAGAGTTTGTGAAAATCTCGGGCCTGAGTACTGACAACTACAGGAAATACCCACTTTTGTCTAGTGGCTGCATCTACTAAGGCATTTCCCTCACTTAAGGGACCGGGAAACTTTGTATGAGCCCTTATATGTTGTGGAAAAAATCTTTGAGAGTGGTGTCTAATAAGTTTTTGCAATTGGGAAAATAGACAAGCTACAGTACTGGATGGTTTTATGGGGCCTGCCATTTCAAGAATCTTCAAGGCTTTTATAACATAAGTCGAATCAGAAATCAAATTAAACGCACAGGAGAAGGTTGTAAAGACTTCTAGCACTATCTGTAATTCTGTTTCTTGAGGGGTCCCCTGAGCAAATTGGTGTTGGACTACCGACTGGCCAAGGACCAGATATGCTCCCACTCCGTTCTTGGAGCCATCTGTAAATATGTTAATAGCATCAGGAAGAGGTGTGGTAGCTGTTACCTTTGGAAAAACAATGGAATGTTCTTTAAAGAATGTCATTAAGGGGTGCTTTGGGTAATGATTATCAAGCTTTCCAGGAAAGGAACATCTAAGAATGGCCCAATCATCAATGGTAGTACACAACACTAAAACTTGTGCTGCGGTGTAAGATGTTACAATGGTTTCAGGACTTCTGCCAAAAAACTGGAAGGTTTGTTGTAAGCCAAGTTGGGCCAGTTGAGCAACAGTGGTAGGATAATGCTCAATGCTCTTCCCAGGGGATACTCTAAGATGAATCCATAACAAGGGTCCCTGCTGCCACAACACTCCTGTGGGTTGTCTCATGGTAGGTAAAATGCTTAGCAGCAGCTCCTGATCATCCTGTATGTGCTGTAGGTAAGCCTGTTGTAGTCTATTTTCTACTAGTTGTAGTGCCTGGTGCGCTTCTTTGGTCATATATCTAGGTGAATCTAGGGCACTATCACCTTTAAGCACATCATATAAGGGTTTTAATTCATAATTTGCTAGCTTTAGATAGCTCCTAATCCAATTTATATCTCCTAATAACCTTTGATAATCATTCAATGTCTTTAAATTGTCTTTTCTGATTTCTAACTTTTGTGGATAAACCGATTGAGGGATCATGTTAGCCCCCAAATACTCAACAACCTGAGCCATCTGCACCTTTTCTGAGGCACTACATAGCCTCCAAGACCTTAATGTCTTTTCTTGGAGCCATCTGTAAATATGTTAATAGCATCAGGAAGAGGTGTGGTAGCTGTTACCTTTGGAAAAACCATGGAATGTTCTTTAAAGCCTCTTTTAACCATAACTTATTTTTTCCTGCTAACAGTATATTGTCCATATAATGGACACAACGTATTTTTGGGAAAGCTGCTCGTATAGGTTCCAAAGCATGGCCTACAAATAATTGGCACATGGTTGGGCTGTTAGCCATGCCCTGGGGCAGCACTACCCACTCAAACTGTTGGTCTGGCTCCTCATGATTACATGAGGAAATGGTAAAGGCAAATCTCTCCGTATCTTTTGAATTCAAAGGAATGGAGAAAAAGCAATCCTTAATGTCTATTGTTATAACATGCCATTATGAAGGCAAGGCGGTCAGCAAGGGAAGCCCCCGCTGCACAGGACCCATTAGCTGCATCTGATTATTTATTGCTCTCAAGTCATGCAGCAATCTCCATTTTCCTGATTTCTTCCTAATCACAAATATAGGAGTATTCCATGGTGATGTGGATGGCACAATATGTCCTTGTGCCAATTGTTCCTGGACTAGTTCTTGAGCAGCTTTTAACTATTCTAGGGTTAGGGGCCACTGAGGGACCCATACAGGTTTCTCAGCCTTCCAAATAATGGGAATACCATCCTCAGTGGCCCCTAAGAAAAACCCAGGCCTTGTCTGGGTGGTCTCTGCTGAGTTGATACAGGGCTTGCTCTGCCTTATAAGCATTTACCCAATCCATACTGAGGGTAAAAGCCCATATCTGCCATTATTTTTTGGGAAGTTTGGGAATACTCATTACTCAATCTAAACCCCATGTCTTTTAGCAAATCTCTTCCCCATAGGGTAACAGCCAATTCTTGCACATATGGTTGAATAGTGCCCTTTTGGCCTTCATCTTTGGTCCAATTCAATAACTGTGCACTAACATCCAGTGCCCTAGCATATCCTAGGCCTTGCAGCATCTGGGAAGAGGCTTGAATAGGCCATCCTGTTGGCTAGTCTTTTTTTTAGCTATTATGCTTTTATCTGCAACTGTATCTAGCAGTCCCAGGATTCTTTTACTGTCCACTGTCAAGGTGATCATAGGTCGATCATCCATTTCTAGTGACAGGTATGTTAAATTGTTACCAGTGGATGCGAATCCTTTATTCCCCCTGTTTCTGTCAGTTGCCGCAAATTGAGCATGGAGACTAGGCAGAATCAATAATTGTGCAATCCTGTCTCCAGGGGAAATGGAGAAAATACCTTTTGGGGACTCAACCATAATCTTTACTATGCCTGTATAATCAGGGTCAATAACTCCAGGATGCACCTTAAGACCCTTAAGAGCCGTGGAAGATCGCCCTATGAGCAATCCCACTGTTCCAGGGTCTAATAGCCCTTTGAAATCTGAGTCCACTAACTGTATACTCATCCGAGGTGTTAATATGAGTCTGGTGGTGGCACAGAAGTCCAATCCAGCCGACCCAGCTTGATTGGGGTGGCGGAGTGTTGGCCACTGCTACACGGTCGGGCTGGTATTCTGATTCTCTATTGTCCCATATATTTGCGGGCTCTGAGGTTGGGGGCCCCACCTCCCATTTTTTGACTGTGTATTACTTGGCTGTGTTAGGGGCTGACCATTAATGTCTTTCACTGATCTACATTCATTGGCCCAATGCTTGCCTTTTTTACAGCGAGGGCAAAGGCCTGGCTGTGCGGTCGCCCCACGCCCTGGCGGAGGCAGGGCACTACGATTAGTACAATCCCTCTTCAAATGGCATTGTCTTCCACAGGCAAAGCATGCCCCAGTTCCCTTGTCCTTTTCCTTCTTGTTACAGTTAAGCTGCATTACAGTGGCAGCCAGCCCTGCATTAGAAAGAGGTCCCCCTAGCTCCCTACAACACTTCATCCATACCTCTAAAGGTCTATGCCTGTACGGTGTGATGGCTGCCCTGCAGTCTTTAGTACACTGCTCATAAATCAACTGCTTAATCAGAGGCATGGCGATTTCAGCATCCCCAAACATTCTTCCTGCTGCTTCCACCATTCTAGCCACAAAGTCTGAGAAGGGCTCAGTGGTCCCTTGAGTGATTTTGGTTAAATTACCCCTCACTTCTCCTCTATTAGGCAATGCTTTCCATGCCCTTATGGCTATCTTATTAATTTGTTCATAAACCGGGATCGGGTAACCTATCTGGGCGTTAGCAAAGCGACCAGTCCCTAGTAACATGTCCTGGTCCCAGGCAGCATTCCCTGCCGCACGATTGACTGCTGCTTCCTCCCCCGCAAATTCAGTCAGGAATGATTTCCAGTCTACTGCCCAGGATTGAGACATACTTTTGCTAAGCTACTCCAGTCACTAGGCATCATGGCAGATATACTCAATGCCTCGACCTGTGCTACTGTAAAAGATGCAGTAGTGCCATAAGTGTGGACAGACTCTGCCAGGGATTTCTCTGTCTTAAAATCTAAAAGCTCGTGATACCTTTGCCCCTGGTTATCTTGAAAAACTGGAAAAGCCAGTGGCACGCTAGGGCGCAGCTCACGCTGGACTCTCTTCCACACTTTTGTGTTGTCCAGTGGCTTAGAACAGATGCCCCCACCAGAAGGGCAATATGGAGGGGGGGGCAATAGGCGCAGTAGGGGAAACAAATCGTTGGCTTCCCCTTTTTAGTTTCTTTTTCTTATAGCCTCTCCCTTTTATTCTCCCTTTCTGTTCAGGCTCAGAGTCTGAACTCGATCTTTCCTCTGAGCACTGGGAAACAGACTCATCACGGGACTCTAAGCAGAGTTCTTCTAGGGAAGGCAGTGGTGGATACAATCTTCCTATGGCCCCCTCAGCTGTTAGGGACTCTCTTTCGGATCATTCTTCTTTAAGTTTCTCTAATTCCCTCGCCTCTTCCTGTATCAAATCTTTACCCATAGCATGATCTAGGCATTCACACACCAGGGACCAGATGGGTATAATACCCATCGCCAGCTCTCTAGCCTCGTGTGCCCTAATCAAATCCTTTCCTAACTTTTCCCATGCTGTGCTTGTAAGTGAACCACTAACCAAAAACCAAGGAGCGCAGTGATCTACTCCATCTAAAAAGGTTTTTAAATTTTTGGATTTAACGCTCACACTGTTACTCTTCAACAGCTCTTTCAAAGCTGTGGCAATCGGGTGAGAGGAACTTACACCCATATTCTTGCCTATTTTTTTTAACACTTTTATTTATTTATTTGCTTTGGTGTTTGCCTGAAACTGAAACTACAGACAGTTGTTAGCTGCCATGTGGGTGCTGGGAATTGAACCCGGGTCCTCTGGAAGAGCAGACGGTGCTCTTAACCACTGAGCCATCTCTCCAGCCCCATCCTTGCCTATTTAAAACCCTTTATATCCTTTTTTTTTTTTCAAACAACCCCAAAATACCAACAGGTTAGATCCGCTAGTCAGCAGATGCCCCGTTCTCTGCTTTTTTCTACAAGCAGAGTTTTCCTGCTTAACGCAGGTCCCACTATTTTCCTGTGAGACTTACTGGTTAACCCCCCTGATTACCGCAGTTCTGAATCCTTCATGGATGTTCCTGGGTTTCGGCGCCAGTTGTCGTGCCCACCTCGGCGGCAAGGAAGACGCAACACGAGATTCTTCTGCAGCAACTGACCAGGTCCTTTATTCAGCGTGCACACTCTTCTTTCTTCTCTCCTTCTCCTTCCCCTTCCCCCTGGCTCTCGGCTTAAAAGCTTTCTGGTGATCCACTCACTCCCTGCCACGTGGATGCTGCCCATTGGGTCATGCATGCAGACGCTCACTGGTGTGATCGTCTCACGCCTATTAAGGAGTTGTTTACTAGGGAGTGCTCGCCATTGCGGAAGGCAGAGGGCGGAAGCCGGTGTCATTTTAGGCTGCGGGTGGAACAATTCAGCTGAAAACTGACAACTGGATTTTCTGATGTGACTTCTGGTGACCTCGACAAAGAATGTCTTCATGATATAGGTGGAAGGATCAATGTTTTAATGGAAATTGAGTCAAGAAGATAAGAGAGGAGAAAGCGGACAGGAACCTGGAGCACTCTGGAGGACTTTGTGTGCCAAGCAGATACTTTAGGAACACATGGAAATAGATGCGTAAAACACAGAAATGCTTTCATTTATTATTTTATATGAATTTGCATACAAAGTAATGGGTTTCACTGTGACATTTCATGTATACTTTCACTATTTGTTGCTATTATTCCTCTTTCACTGCCTGCCCTTCTGCTTCCAGCAAATCTCACTGGCCCGCTTCCTAACCCCAGTGTCCCTCCTGTTATCATGGCAGCATATATTCTACATTACCTCCTCTTGCTTCCCCCACCCCTGCCCCTGCCCCCCAGACCTCCCATCCTGTCTAATAGACCCTGTCCAAGTTTGCTTTCTAGGGCTGTGATAAACACTATGACCAATAACAACTTGGAGAGGACAGGCCTTGTTTCAGTCGACAGTCCATCATGAAGAGAAAGCAGAGCAGGAAACTGAGGCAGGAACCGAGGCAAAGACCATGCAGGAATGCTGCTTATTGGCTCACTCAGCCTGCCTTTTTATACAACCCAGAAGCACTTGCCCATGGATGGTACACCACACAGTAAGCTAAACTTTTTTACATCCATCATTGGTCAAGAAAATGCCTCACAGACCTGCCAACAGGCCAGGGTGGTGCAGGCATTTTCCCAGTGAGGTCTCCTCTTCACAGATGACTCTGACTTGTATCAAGTTGATAAAAACAAACAAAACAAAAAAGCCACTAACAAGGACAGATTCTTTTTTACTTTATCATATATATATATGTATATATGTATGTATGTATACAAACATATACATACAAGTATATGTAAATTTAAATTGAGAGAAAATATGCAACATTGTCTTCCTGGGCTTCATTTTGTTTAACATCATCATCTCCAGTTTCATCCATTCCCAGAAGACATGACTTCATTCTTCTTTACAGCCAAAAACAATTCTATTGGGTGCATCTTTTTTTTTTCTTTATCTGTACATTTGTTGAGGAACCTTAGGCTGATTCACCCTATCTCAGCACCAGTGTTATTACTTCAAGAAAAGTAGTATAAATGTTTCTTCTTGTCCAACATCATCATTACCTGCATCTATTATTTTATTCTTGGAGTCAGATGGAATCATGGTGCAGCTTTAATCTACATTCTCTGAAGCTAGGGGTGTCAAACACTTTCTCAAATATATCTTGATTTATATTATTTTCTTTGGGAACTATCTGTGCAGTTTATCATCTGATCTATGGATTGAATTAGTTTGTGCTCTTTTACTTCTCCCCTACCCTGGTTTAAATTTCGGTTATTTATAGATTCTAGATTCTAATCTCTTAACAGATGTACAGCTGTCCAGCATTTTCTCTGTTCTGTACACTCACTTTCCATTCTGCTGATTGCTTCCTTTGCTGTGCAGAAGCTATAAAAATAGTTTTTTGTGAAATCCCATGTGTCAATTAAACAACTCATCTGCTATTTCCTGTGCTTTTTGAATCCTTTGGAAAAGTCTTCACCTATGCTCATGTATTGAAATATTCTGCTCAAGTTTTCCTATAGCATTTTCAGAATCTGGGGTTAAGAACTTTGATCCATTTTGAATTGATCTTTGCACAAGGGAGGAGAGGTGGATCCAGTTTTATCTTTTTACACATGGGCATCCAATCTCCCTGGCACTGTCTATTGAGCAGTCTGTCTGTCTGTCTTTCCTCCAACATCTTTGGGACAGAACATGTGACTGCAGCATGTTGGTTTAATTCAGGGTCATCCATTCTGCTCCATTGGTGATGTGTTTGCTTTTATGCCATGCTGCTTTGGGTACTTTGACTGTTATATAATTTGGGAACACTGCTGTGGTGCCTATGGCATTGCCTTCTTCCTATGACTATGTTGGTTATGCAGACTCCTTTGTGCCTTCATATACATTTCAGATTGAGTTTTCCTAATTTCATGAAGAACATAGTTGAAATTTTGGTAGAGATTGTATCGCATCAGCACATTGCTTTTGATGGTGCCACCATTTCCACCATATTACTGTTCACTTTGTGAGGGAGGGAAGTCTTGCAATGTTTAACTGTCTTTTCAGTAACTGTCTTCATTATCCAAAGTTCTCATTGTAGAAAATTTTGACCTTCATAACTGGGCTTATTTCTAAGTTTTTTTATCTTGATAAAACAGTATGCCTGTATCTTGGGCTTAAAAGCTATTTTTTAATAAAGACAAACTAGGTTTGTTCCTGTTTTTGATTAAATCTGTTTCTTGAGGATTGGGCTATGCTCCACTTGTGACCTTAACTCCAAATGCCTCTATACTGCCTGTTGTAGAAAACAGCAACCATGTCTTTGTTTCAGAAATTGTTATGATCACTGTGTCTTTGTTTCAGGGGGTTGTTTGACTATCTTGCAACCCTACCTTTATCTCAAAAGGCTGTTATAATGACTTGTTGTTATGACCACCTTGTTGTATTCTGCTTCTGTAATCCCTCCTATATGCCTGCCAAGTCCACCATTTAGAAAGCCTCTACCCCTAAACTATAAAAGCCTTATCTTCTCCACATCTGAGTCTAATCTCTTGAACCCTCCCTTAAGGGGAGGCAGCCCTTGTACATCAATTTTTTAAGAGCTTGCTTTAATTAATTTGGCAATGATAATTTGGGTTGGTGGTCTTTCTTCTTACATCTTTGGGATTAAGAATTTGTTTGTTTAAGCCATTGTGAATGTGGATTTTTCCTGATTTCTTTTTCAGCAAATTCATTATAGGTATAGAGAATGGTTGCTGGATTATTTTAAATGTGTGTGTGTGTGTGTGTGTGTGTGTGTGTGTGTGTGTGTGTGTGTGTGTGTATAGGCACACACATGCATGTATGCATTATTGTGGAGACCATAGGACATCCTCTCCTTAGGAACACCATCCACCCACTTTTAGACAACATTTCTCATTGGTACGGTTACTTTGACACCTGTAGCTAAATTTACCCACTCTCAATTTAGCCACTCCAGGGCTGTTCCTCACACCAGGCTGTGACAGGTGAAATTTGCTCATAATCCTCCCTCCCATCTTCTCCTCTCTCTCCCCCTCTCCAGAGATGCTCCTGTCTCTGCCTTCCCAGGGCTGGGATTACAAACATGTACCACAATGACCTATATTTTTATCCAATTTCAGGGGATTGAACTCACATCCTCACTCTTTAGCACTGAACCATCTCCCAGGCCTTCTACTGATTCCTGTATGCTGACTTTCTATCCTGCTATTATTCTCTGAAAGTTGTGTCTTTGTTTTTAAATTAGATCCATAAGTTTCCTAGTGCAGTCATTATAACTCCCTAAGGATAGTATCAAATCACCTGCAGATAGAGAAAATTTAGCTTCTTTTTCTATTTGTATCATTCCTACGCTCTTCCCCCAAAACACTTAACCTTTTCTTTCAGATTCTTGGAATGTTTTTTTACTTTATATTTCATAAATTTCTGCCCTGATTTTTATTATTTCTTTCCATCTGCTTTTATGTTTAGGGTTTTTTCCTTACAACATTGATGTACATCATTAAGTTATTTATTAGAGATATTTTTATTTCAGAATGTAAATACATTATAAACTTTTCTCTTAGAATGGTGTTGTGTCTGAAAGTCTTGCTATAAATCATTGTTAATGTAAGAGTCCCCAAACTCCATATGCTGTTGGGCCTGGGCTGGACATGTGTCCATTTTCCCCAGAGCTGTCCCCAATACAGCAGCTTCCCTTTTGTGCATACAGAGGTATCTGCTGGCCACATTTACCTTTGAAGTCTGCAGGCTAAGTAGGTTGTCTATCCTTCTGGGATTCCTCAGATCCTATTCCCTCAGCTATCCAATGTCCCAGCTGAGGGATGATTCCCAAGTGTGTTAGAAACGTGGGAGGCAACAACAGTGCTAAGCTCCTCACAGGCACCTCATAGGAATATGCTGGAGCCTTGGACTCCACAGCAGTAATGGAAGATAAATGGCTTCCAAGGTTGACTCACTTGCTGACCTCAGGCTCAGGACTAGGGAAGTTCTGAGTTATTTTCTGCTGGATGAGGTTTCCTGTACTTTTCAACTTGTTGGTATTGGTTCTTCTCACTCATGGCGATTGCTTTCCAGGGTTGTTTCTCACACTGAGCAGGTTAAATTCAAGTACTGTGGTCTGTAATGGTTTCCAGTTCTCAGGACTCCAGGGTATCTCAGTTGTAAGCCATAGGTTCACACTCAGTACAGATCTCCATAAGTCAAACAGTGGAGAGAAAGGCTTTCTTGAGTTGACTTCCAAACTAATGTTGTCTCTCTCTCTGTCTCTCTGTTTCTCTCTCTCTCTCTCACAGACACACACACAGACACACAGACACACACAGACACAGACACACACACACACACACACGATATTTTTGCAAGTCCATTTGTTCTTTGTTAGAACTGTGGGTTTGTCCTGTGGTGGGAACCGCCCATCTCTCCTCACCAGAGCCTGGAGCTTTGAAGCCGGCACTGTATAGCCAGTCCTTAGTTTACCTCTTTGCTTTGTATCATCTGTCTGTCTCTTCATATTTATGCCATCACTGCCCCTGCACAACACATCCAATGTCACTGCTCCACTGCTCCCTGGAATAGTTTGATTGTTTCTTATTCTGGCTCCTTTTTTGGGTCACAGAAAGGCAACTGGTAGTTTACAACTTAACTGGAAGACAGTATTTTCTTTGTTTTGTTTTAAAGGATCTATTTTTAATCTACATGTACCTGTGAGTGCCTGCATGTAGTTATGCACACCACATGTGTTCCAGTATGTGTGAAGGAGGGGAATAGGGTGTCAGATCCTCTGGAACTGGAGATATAGGCTGTTATGAGCTATTATGTTGGTGCTGGTTACTCAACCTGAATCTTCCACAAGAACAGAAAGTTTCTTTAACTGCTGAAGCGTCTCCTCAACTACAATCTTTGCTTTCACCAGATGTAATGTTAGCATGCAGATAAGTAAAACAGTCATCCACCCTGCTGCATGTAACCCAGGATAGTTAAGAAGGTAGCCTAATACAAAACCACAAACTTATTTAAAACATTATGGGATTACTTTTGGTAACTTGATTGTGTGGTTCTTAAGGGTGAATTTTGAAGATGACTATATCATGCCACAATATGAAGCAAAAATAAACCTATGTTTGCTCTTGGTGTTTGTATGCACGTATGTCTTTAATTTTACCAAGGTTTGTGGCTTCCAATTGTGTTTTCTTCCAAGCACACACATTCAGATTGACATTATCAAACATTACATGTGTTCAGAGTAACTATTGTCAATGAAGTCTTAGCCTACCATTACAAATGATAGATACTGATTGTTGCTTAGAAGACAGCTAAGTATCCTTACTTGATTATTAAGGGTGTTCCACACCTCTGCTAAGTCTCATGGATGTCTGCTGCATGTTACAACTGGCCCTCTGCCTCATCCAGCATTCCACCAGTCATACAGCAGTCCACAGGAACTATGCTCTGGGTGCCTAAGCATCTCTTGCCATCCCTCCCATTCTCAGCCTGGCTCCTCTCTGTTTTGTTTCTATATGATCTCATGGGCCAACAAGTAGAGACTACTCTGTTTACCCCAAAACTTAACCAAGCACTGTTACTGAAAAGTGAGAGCAGATTATGATCCAGTTAGAGCACCATCCCTTTGCTGTTGGTGCTGGCTAGTGGACATCAAGTATGCTATAAACATACATCATGATCAGGTACTGGAAATAAATACTCAATGCAAGACATATGGAGCTTATGTCTCAGCAGGGTAGTGCAGGATGGATTTTTGCCAGAAAATTTATGGTCTTTAATTTATCCTGGACACACAAACTGGGAGTGGATCTAAGACCTGTCATGCATCAGTGGGGCTATAGTTCCAAGCAAGGCAATGGATGTTCAGCTCTATCTGCACGGGTGATTCTTGGCTAGTCAGTTTGGTGCTGGTGAGTATCTTTAGGAAAGCAGGAATATCCAGGCTTTAAATGGACTCTGAGAATGTTCTATATGAGGAGAGCTTGGACAATGCCTCTAAGTCAATTAACCTAGAGCAGCAGGCATAGTCTAGGACATTTCTATGTCACAATAATCTTTCCTTGGGGTTTCATCTAAAGCCAGGGAGTGGGCTATAAGAACCCTGGGGGAGTGTGGCAAAGGGACCAGATCTCTAGTAACTCTCTGTGCAAGTACTAGCCTGTGGCCTCCATACCTGGCCCACTTGGCCTAATGGACTTAGAAATGGCTTTTGGGTGTTATTGGAAGACATTTCAATTCTGGATAGAAGTGGATTTAAGAGTACAGGGAGCCTAGGGCAGGGAGCCTAGTCCAATGAGCCTCTACTATAGGCTCCCTGGTTTCTTATCTCTCTCTCTCTCTCTCTCTCTCTCTCTCTCTCTCTCTCTCTCTCTCTCTCCCTCCCTCCCTCCTTCTCTCTCACGCAGACCAAGTTTTAGCCATTTATCTCTGCCTCCCTTCTAACTGTCCACAGTCTTGAGTGTCAAGTCCCCAGTGTGAGCACAGTGAAAAAGAATGTGAGGCTCTTTGAAACATATCTCTGTACTCTACAGGACTGATCCACAGCTGGCCTTGGGTGGCCATTTGCTATGCTAGAATCCCCATGTGTAACCCCTACAGAGCAACTGAAGATTGCTTCATATTGATACCCCATGGGCTCTCAAAGTTCCAATGTGCTCAGTAGGCAGGCTCTCGATGCAATATACTTTTGCACATGTACTAGGAAGCCCTCACTGTGCCCTTAATTAGACATTGTTCTGCTCCAAGCTCTCCCTCACACTAGCTGTCCTGTGATGTACAAAAGTGCTTCTTCCTTGCACTTGGACAGGGAAAGGGCCATGGAAAGTTGCGGACATGAATGTTTGGAGTATAAATTGGTTATCAGATCTTGGTGTTGGAACAGCAGCTTAGTGCTCTTGAGAGAACACTGCTCTGACTCCAAGGAAACCACAGGGACCAGTGGAGCACTTCTTCCTATTGCTGGTGGTGGGAGAATTGGGTTCAACCTCATCACTGGAGTTTTGAGTGATGGGGCTATTTGAGAAGTAAATAAAATCCCTTAGTCTCCTATCTCTGAACTGCACAGCTGGGGAGGAAGAGAGGGAAACCTTCTGGGAGCACAAGGGAGGGCCTTTCCTAACATTCTAGCTGGTCCTATACTCCTCTGTTCTCAGGGCGAAATGACTGAGACCCCTAGAGCAACTGGCATGGCTCATGTCAGAAGGCAGGCAAGAAAGAATAAAATTCCTGCTCCTGTCTACTCATCCTATCTTCACACTCATGGGGTCCCAGTTTCACATCGCCTCTCCTGGGCCCCCAACCCTTCTTATTCTGTGCTATAACTAAGCAGTCACATGACAACTACCCTAGAAGTAACAGGAAACCTGTGAGCATGGAGATGATGTGCTGACATGCGGGCTACTAACGCTGTACACTCAGACATCTGGAATGTGGTGCTGACCTCCTTTTTGAAAAATGGCTGAATATAGACTAGGGAGAATTTGAAAGCCAAACTGTAATAGGCAAGGGCTTTGTGGAGAAAGCAGGCTTGCAGCAGAATAACCTTTGGCTTCCTTTAGCTCCCTTGCCCAGGACAAGAACATGCAGAATACTGTGCTTTTCTGTTGTATTACAGGGACAGAGTCCATCCTCTGATGCCTCCCACCACCATCTATGTGTGCAGGGTGAATTTTTGTTAATTTACACTAAGCTACCACTTGTACAATGAAAGGCTGGCTGGTCTCTAAAAAGTAATCCAGGTCACCTGGAGAAAAGAAACACCTTTCCCTGTACACGTTGTCTGACACTGGCAGTTAGATGAAGGCGTGTGAGGACCAGGGCTTGTTAGCTGCTAAGCTCTTCCGCTAAGATTGCATGGCCCCCCAGAGTCAGGTTTGAAGGTGCAAAACCAAGTGTGGGAAAATCCCACATGGTAGCGTTCACTGCACATTCTTGGCAGCTGTATTTGAATACAGATCTTTATTAGGAAAATTGTAGGTGAAGATACATCATTTTCATTGATATGACTTCAAAAGTAGTAATGGTTTCTCAAATAACTGTCATATATTAAAAACGGAGAGTAAGAAAAGCACACACTGCATATAGGAAGCTGCCTTCTCCTGGAACATTTTCACATTATCTGGGAAACAGAACTGAAACAAATACAGTATTCACCACATGCAACACTGAATCACACATCACTGCTCAGACATCGAGAGCCCATCGAGGTTGGCAAAAACTGTCCTGGGTAGATTTGTGAACTTGGTGAAGGCCAGAGTCTCCTGGGGAATTTGGAGGTTTCTAAGAACCATTTTGAGGAATAAGATTACCTTAAGATGGACCAGGGAAGCTGTGTAAGAAACAGTCCCCAGTTCTCATCCATCTGGGCAAGGTGTCTTGGCCCTGTGAGGAGGTTCCTGGAGAGAAGTCAGAAGATAAACAGAACCCAGACCAGCTTCCAAGGAAGAAAGCAACCTTTGGTTCTTGAGACCCCCTTTTAAAGCTGAACAGGCAAAGATCCAGAGGGCTCTGCTGCACTTTCTTACTGGGGACACTCCTATTGTCCTTGGGGGCCAGCAGCAGTGTAAACAACACAAGGCACAAACCTGGGTTCCAACACAAAGCAGACAGTAGGTCTCCAACCCTCTTTCCCTATCCAGATGCAAAGGCTGATAATAGAGGGGCGGGCTGCCTGGCAGGTTACTTGGTGCCAAAGAGAAGACGGGATGATGGGTCAGGAGTTCCAGCAGGGACAGCAAGGCATCCCCAGTCAACAACAGTTCACTGAAGTGCTGGGCTTGGATTTTGAAAGCAAAGGGATGGAGAATTAAGGTGGAGAGAGACTTTTCCTATGTAAATGTACTATTTAAATGCATATTTGCTTTAGGCAGGCTGTCTCCTCTCAGAAACTGATGGTTAGCTGAGGAATTGATACACAAATAAGTCTCCCTACCCTTTTCTTTCCTTTCTGTTTAAGCAGCACCCTTAAAATCTTTGGTTAGATGCAAAGTGGCTGTTACAGTAACATTGCAATTGTGTGGTATCTATTCCAGGGGCACTGAATGTTTGTTCAAAAGTTCTCAAAACAATCGCATATCCCTATGAGGATCCATCCTTGCAACTGGCCACTCGTCCCACATCCTAACCAACTTAAGCATTTTAATTTTTATTCCAACTTGATTGAAATCTTGCTGGACAGATATTTCCTTTTTCTGTGAAGTCAACTGAAAAGACTATTTATAGAATCCCCCCTATACATTGCTAACAATTCTCCAATTATTAAATCTCAAACACCCCTTTGTAGCTTACATCCTCCATCTTAATTGAGTGTCCAGCTAACTGGTGCCCTTCAAAAAAACCTTTCTCTTTTTCCTACATCTTTTTCATTTGAAGAACTGTAGACTCTTACCTGTGCTTTAGACAAAGGGCTAGCCTAGCACTAGTGAGCTGGACTGCATAAAAACTGCAGAGGACAAAATACTGCCAGGACCACACCTCAAGCAGCATCAACCCCATCTATTAGGCTGTCCCAAAGGAAAGGACACGCTGTGATTTTTGATAGCAAAATGTCAAGCTACCTGTAAGGTAAGGGACAGCAGCAGTGCCAATAGTAAGGCAAATCCAGGGCTGATTCTTTGGTTCATTGACTATTGGAAATTATTGAAAAGAATCGAGAAATGTTATTCCTCAATAGAATGCTTTTGATTTGATGTCAGAAAAGTAACACCACAGTTTTAAGGGAACGGGTATCGCAATATTGAGGTCAGCAGTCCTCAGAGCTAAATGCTGGTGAAAACCACCTTGGCTTTGTGTGTCCAAAATAACCCTGTGAGCATCAAGGAAACCAAGGCTGTTTGTATCCATTACCCCAGCCTGGACCTCAGGGCCAGCTCCTCATACTCAGCCTTTGCATTTGGGTTAGAGACAATGCATGAACAAGACATTGGTCATAAATGAGGCCATAGACTCTGAACAAAGGCAGGGAGTTGAACAGACGATATTCCAAACAAGACATACACGTGCACAAGGTTTCCCGGGAACACCAGACATTTTCCTTACTTTCTTGCTGTCCCATTTGAATAAAAGATTTTATCTTGAGAGTTCTTTCTCAGAGTCACGGAGACAGTCTTGGAGACACAGGATGATGGATGAATGAGGGAGGATGATGAGCATGGATGAGGAGGACTGCATGAGATGAGGGTGGATCTCGCTCTTCCCTGACCTCAGACTACTGCCTCAGCTTGGAAAAGCCCTGCAGACCTTGGGGCGGGGACACCAGTTCCCATTTTAAAAAAGGGATGAGTCTCCTGTCTCAGTTCAAAGAGACAAACCTGGGGAGCCCCTTATTCAGAGAAGGTCCTCCATGGCAAAGGTACTATAACAATGGAAATAATATAGTGGCTTTAGCCTGTCACCAATGACACTGGACAATCAAGACTAAATAAAAAATAAACACCACATATCTTGCTACATAATCAAATGGTGGAAATATGGCAAATTGTGCAAAGCAAGTCCCTTGGAAATGGCTTCAGCCCTGCTCAGGAGCAGAGGAAGTGGCTGTGGGCCGTTCCCTAACACTGACTTCAGACCTAGGCTCCTTCTGTAAGTTCCTCAGGCGTCTGACCCACGCCTCTCACATCTTGAACCTCCTGTTGATAAGAACAGAGGAGACACCATTAAGATTCTCACCACCAAATGCCTGGGATGCTGTGTGGCCTGGCAGGAGCCATGGGCCCTATTCCTTATTTCAGCTTGTTGCCATGTGTCTTCCTTCTGAGGCCGGAGCGAGTGGGAAAGCGGGCAAGAACACAGCCAGGGCTGATGCTCAGAGTCTGGATGATGGTAGAGAAGACAGGTGAACACATCAAGCACAGGTAAGGCACACACAGTGACATAGGAAGCATGGTACAGGAAGTACATGACAAGGCACACTGGCGCTGAGGTTACCCAGCAACAGCAGGCGCTGTGTTCCAGGCATCCTCAGGCCTCAGAACTCCAAGAAAACAGGCAGCTCCAACAGCTTCGGTCAAAAATTCATTCTTTCTTGAAATCTCTTGGCCGGTGCCACATCACCGGAAGAGGTCTTGGCACCCAGGAGGCGGCCTCTGGGACTGCATATTCTCCCAGAAGGCATCTGTATGGGACAGTGTGGGACTCCCTCTCACCTGTCTATAAACTTGCAGGAGCACATTCTACATCAACCTATCACAAGATGAAATCATCTTCTTGGGCATTTTTATGGTGACTGTCCAGCAGGCTGAGATTGCCCGTTACTAGGGCTTAAGCCATGCACAGGGGGCTCCTGGGAGCCACATAAAGGCAAGTAGAGCATACTACAGTTCCTAAGGGATGGTCTGCTCTTAGTTCTTGGTAGCCACCTCCTCTGGACTTGGGCGATGGAAGGCGGGAGACATTTCAGGCCATTTCTGAAAGTGTTCCTTCACCTTAGAGCAGCCTCAGATTGGCTTTTGGTTGCTAGGGGTAACAGTTCTTCCCAGTCCTGGAGGGGCTAGGCATCCCTTTCTAAGCAGAGCTGTGGCTTGGGCACCGATCTGCCCTTCATAGGTGTTTCTGTAATAGCCGGAGGGCCTCTGCCACTCTTGACCCCAGATTGCAGCTGCTTCAAGAAAGGAGGGTAGTGATTCTGGGCCTAAAGAGGTACCCACCCCATAGTCCAGCTTGCTATCCTCAGAGAAGTTATGGCCTGGCTGAGCTGTCCAGGTAAAGGGTAACAATTGGTAACATGGGTCTTTTCTGATGCTCCCTAGCAATATGTCTTAGCAAGGACCATGAAGGGCTACATCTTTTAAATGCTAGAACCATAAGGGACACAGGACTTAGGGACCCAGGAAAGTATGACACATGGGGCCCCTGGGCTTCATTCCTCTGCATTCCATTTGTGTATCTTCACATATATCTTTTTTTTCCCAAATTAAAGAAATTATAGAGTCTGGAGTTCAAGACATGTGTGTTTATATGAGGAGTAGAGGAAAGTCAAGAAATTAAAAGAATCCTCCCTCAAGACACTAAAACCAGAGCTTCGCCCTCTATCCTGTCAACCCAATCTGGCAAAAAACAAAAATAAAAAATGGACATATATTGCCAGTAGAGGGTAGGGTGGGATAGTAGAATGTTATAGAACTTTAACCCAATTCACTGGAGGCAGACATCTCTCAGGAGTTATAAATCATGTGCCCAGCAGCTGTGCCCAGATAGCATACCCTCCCAGGGATGTTAGAACCAAAAGGACAGACTAAAAGTCCCTGAAGCTGCTGGCCCTTCAGTAAGTTCCAGAGCACATCTGTCCTCCCCGACAAGGGACCCGTTTAAAGACTCTTAAAGTGAGTTGTCCAAAAAAAGATTCCCTGAGAAGCAGCTCCTATCTGTTTTCTGAGAATTCATCATTCCTCCTGCTCACTCAACATTCTGTAGATACTCCTCTGGGCTGGAGGCAAAACTGCTCCCACAACCAGGGCTGAAGTTCCTTCCCAGGATGCAGGTACTTGGAAAAGCTTGTGGTGGGCCTGAGAACAAGTCAATCACCTCATGTCCTGAGAGGGCCACAAGGGGCAGTGCGGCTGAGGGGAAGGCAGTATGCCCTTTCCTGGCTAAGCAGACCACCCTGGCCTTCATGGGATTGTAGACTTTGAGTATGAGCCTTGGGACCTCCTGGCCAGGGTCTCAGCTCCGGGGCAATGCTGCCAGACTCAGCAAGTCCTCTGTGGCTTAGCCTCCACCCCAGTCTCTGTACATCTATTTTCTTCATAGCTTAGCACGGAGCAGGGCCTTAAGAAGCACATAAATACAGCAGCTGGTGTGGCCACCAGGGCAGGAAAGTCTGAGCACCTGCCCAGGGTGTGAGGGTCTGTCCTGGGAAGAGGGGAAAATTTACCATCAAGTGTAAGCACCTGCCCGGGTGTGGGGTCTGCCCCCAAAGTGGGAAGCGGAAGTTACAAAGCGCCAGAGCAGAATGCACTGCGGTCCATGTGCAGGAAGGCAGGGAACTAGTTTTTCCTTTTCTGGGCAGCCTTTCTCTTCTTCTGTCGCTTCTTTTTTCCTATCTTTTCTTTTTTCCCCATTTTTTCTTCTCTGCGCCCCCTTAGATAAAATTAGTACAACCATTAATCACATTGCAGCACACAGGACAATGTATCTCAGTTCGAACAATAGTTAGCTTTGCCTCATGAGCCAATGTGACTGTCTTCAACTTGAGGCCTGGAGGCCTTTGGCAAAATGAGGTTCATAAGCAATCAATTCAAGTAAACTAGACATTACCCACTCCCCACCCCTAAGTTAAGCAAGCTGCCTTAACGCTATGACCTGGGACAGTGACTGCCAGTTTGCCAGGCAGGGCCTGGTTCTTAACCACTCCTGCCAAATCTCACCCTGAGATAGAAATGCACATCTCAAAGGGTGTGGAAGGAAGCCAGGGTTCCGTCTTCCTTTTCAATGCAGAGGTGAACTCTGCTTTCACTACAAATCTGCATTTCAAATTAAACAAAGCCTGGAGGTTGGGGGCCCCAGGCTCAGGCAGCCCTCCAGGAGAGGCTAGGAAAGGCTGCATGATTAATCCCACCTCTCTCTGGATGCTGGGGAGCATCCCTAGGGACAACTGAGATTGTTCTACAGAGCTAGGGAAAGAGATGGTTAGCAGAGTTTTATTAGAGCAACTGGTTTGTGACTGTCACATTAAAATGATTCAAGCTGAATGGTATTTAATGATTTATGGGGTGAGGCCACCTGCTCCCACAAAAGCTTGGTGTTAACATGGCCTAGAGTCATGGGAATTTTACATGGGAAACTAGGAAAGCTTGATATTACTGGAGTTGGGTCTGGGAATTACATGAGGATGTTAGAACTCAGGAGGAGCAGGAGGAATTAGTCAGTTGAGTATTATTCATCAGAAAACTAGAGTTCTGCTTCTATTGGGTTAAAAAAAAATACACAAAAACTTTCGTTGCAAACTCAGTCTGCTCACAAGAGACAAGCCTGCTCAGTGTTGCTCATCCACAGACTGCAGGCAATCCACAGCACCTAACCAGCAGGTCTGCTGTGTTTTGCAATCTTCAGAAATGTATATGCACTCCATCTAGCAACTAATAGACTTTATTTCAGGTAAATAAATTCCCACATACAGTAGGAGGTTTACATCATGAAACAATTAGCATTTTATTGCTAGTGCATATAGTGTCACAGTTGATACAATTTCAGTACAAGTGGAAAAATACACTGTGGCTGACATTGGAAAGCTACAATACATTTATATGTCATATATATTTCTTTACAAATTGTCAGTAGTTTAAGATCATAGAGATTACCTACTGACATTACTATGGCTCAACTTCAAATATATGAATTGACTACAAATATATTCTGAAATACATTTGTTTTCCAAAGAAACATAAAAAGTGCACAAAAATATATGTAAAAAAATGCCTTGCAAATAGTTACCAAAACCACCAGGGCCATCTGTGATCATAAGTATGTATCCAAGTTGTATTTGGTCTCCATTCCTGATTGGAATCTGAAATCCCCACTGTGACTTCATGGCAAGATTCTGGCTATTCATTTTTTTCTTTTTCATCTCTGATATTTGAAAACTTGGAGCCCATGGAGCCACCATGGTGTATATAGAACTTAGAGGCCATTAGATAAACCAAATTTCTCAAATTAAGCTCTCAGATTTAAAGTTTTGTTTATAACTATTCTTCAGACTTGTTTTTGTGAGTAAATATAGGCATGTTCTCACATTATTCAGGAAGGGCTGGCTCCATTCTGCAGGAGGCCAAAGAGAAATCTCACAAAGGGCCCAAGTGAGATAAAGAGAAGAGATAGGGGAGCACCCCAAACCCCTCTCTTCCTTCTTAGAGTAGATGGGGATACAGAATTGAGAAGCAGAAGCCAGATGAAGCATGCTTTTGGAGGCAAGCAGAGAGCAGGAACGGCTAGGAAAGGGTCTCTGAGCACAGACAATGTCTACAGGAAGCCTTCTGTTTGTACCCAGGTACAATCACTGAACTGGAAAAGGCAGACGAAGGCAATAACCTCTGCCCTGCCATGAGCTGCAGGAGACTTGCAGCAAGGCATCTGTCGAGGGGCGCCCCCTGCAGGACCAGCCCTGCAGTGTTCCTCCAGCTCCGGAGGAAGGTTACTCTCTAGGGTTCCCTACAAAGCCATCACCTGCAACTGTGCCCAGAGGCCCCCGGCAAAAGGGAAGCTTCAAAGCAAACTTAATACAGACCTTGAAGTAATCACTGCTTTTAAAGATGAGGATGAGGATGAGGATGATGAAGCTAACTGGTTAGGGTAATACAATTTCTTAGAAAAACCCCAGTTATAAAAGCTCCATTGTGCATGGGCGAGGACATGAATGAATAGAAGCTGCAATATCGTACCGTATGCTATGGTGGAGTGTCTTTGTGCTGGCAAACCTCAGCATAACCCCGATCAGTGCTGTCCCACTGGCCAACCTGGCCAGGGGTTCAGCCCCTCCTCCCTCCACTGCCCTTTCATCACCCACGGATGTCAGCCTTCCTCGGGGGTCTACTGGGAAGTCCTTTGGGCTGCCGTGCTTACTTGTTTAAAGCTTTCTCCAGGTACTCCTGAATCCACTTTAATTTCGGGTCAATGCACACTTGTCTGTTGTTGCTCTTCAATCTTGCACTGTCAAAACAGAAGGGGAGAGACATTGTACAGCAGGGTGAGAGAGGCATTGCATGGACTCACCCAGCACATCTAGCTTAAGGTCCTCACTGAAGGATGCTGCCTCTGGAAGCCTCAGCTTTAAAAGATGGCCATGGTGTGAGAAGACACAGCAGTTGAAGTGTGTCAGGTCCACCAATGCGGGGAGTTAGGAAATGTGCTAAAGATGCTTCCCAGAGGGACACAGGGAAGAGACCACAGTGGAGGCATTTGAGCATCTGGCCCTTGAAGGATAAGCAGGAGCTTGGCATGTGAGTAAAGCAAAGAAAAAACAAACAAAAAACAAAACAAAAAAACACTAGAACAAATACACTAAGGGAGTGGAAGGATGTACATGAAGAGTGGGCACAAGAGGTTCAGATAGTCACAGGGAAGGGGGAGATGGCTGTGACTTCATGGGAGGAAGGCCTTGGAAATTTCTGGAAAGTTCCAGAAGCAGCTTTAAAATGAGATGGATTGCTTTGATAGCATATGGGACCAACTTGAGTGTAGCTCAGAGAGGAGGAGCTGTGCAGGTGATGTGGGATAGATAGTTCAGGAGGACAATCAATAGTACAGAATTGCACAGCATGCTCCAGGGTCTTGCTCACTTAACGTTGATGCAATATTCTTTTAGCATCTTTAATGTGTCCTAATGGGGAGAATTGATGACTTATCCTCAGGACATTCTCTGTTAAAGCCCTGGATGTCAGGTAGTTCCAACACATCCTGAGAACACTCCTCTTCCCCAGCCATTCATGGTCTCTGGGGAAATCTTAACCCCTGTGACTTAAAATAGGGAACACGGAGTGCCCATCTGGGTACAGTCATTTATTAATTTAAGATAAGCCTAGATCTAATAGTTGTATTTTCGCACTGTAGGTTCGAGAGCCACTCCCAATCCAGCATCGACCAGGCAAAATTAAACTCACCTTTCAAGAGAGTGTTGTATTGTAATCAAAATAGTTTTTTTAAAAAATCATCATCTAGGTCTCTAAAGTATACTGTATATAACTCATAACTTACACTTTTGCAGCAGTGAAGGCTGGGTAGGCAGGTTGATGAAGAAAAAAAAAGCTGAAACAGTTACTATTGGATAGGAAAGCCCTTGGACCGGCATAGCTATTATCCCAGCTACTGTGCCCTTTGTCCATTTTTAGTGCTATCTGAGGATGTGAACTGCTCCTAGGAGATGGTGTGGGAAGACAGACATCTCTGCCAGTCTCCAGTACTCTAAAAGAGATTTTTACATCTCCCATTTATATGCTTTAGATTCTTCTTATTTACCATCTAAATTTAAATAAAGTGCTGGCAGCTGCCATCACCATCCAGCAAAACAAAATATTCTAAAATGAAGTGACCTTAAAATATTGACCAGTAATTAAAAATTGACTGGTCTCACAGTTTTTTGTTTTTCCCTGTATGAGAAAGAGTTAACTTTGGTCACCAGAATCTTGAAATTAACAGGACAGAAACAACTGTCGCTAGTTGAGGACTGACCCCAGTAAAGTCTATGGCTTTTTCTGTGCAGAGGAAGTCCACTGTGCTCCAAGAAGTCGCTTGGAAAGGAGAAACACAGAATGTAACAGGGTTCTGGGAACAAAAGTAGCCTTTGAAACTCATGTCTGATGGTGTATGGTGGTAGCAGCTGCCACTAATTATGCCAAGTCTGAGGCTTTCTATATTGTGCTCATCTTTGGAAGCTGATGGCTGAAACTTACACAATCTGGAGGGCACAATTCGGAGTGTTGAGGATTTTCAGATGTTTGACGTTGGATCTGGAGACATGGCTCTCGAAGAACCGACAGGGGCATCTGTAGCTCAGGCTGACAGGCTTACCTAAGGATGTGGAGAGAGAACAAGGCTACTCATTACTCTGTCCGGTGCTGGGATTTAAGGGATAAGATGATGCCTTGCTGCTAGGTGAGGAATCAGGAGCAATCAATGGTTAACAAACACGTTCCTGCAAAAAGCAACCTCTCTGATAGGGAGCAGTGAGATCCACTGGGCTCAGCTTCTATGGGACAGAGGACAAAAGGAACTGGGGAAGGTGGCCCCAGCCTGAAGTTAGAGGGGAGGGACATCTACCACCTGCAGTTTCCCTCTTCTCATTCACCCGAAGCCCTGGAAATCACAAAAGAATCCAGAGGGGAGGCCCTGGATTTATCTTCTATCCAGCTTTTCCCAAAAGCTGGAGTCAAAGTGGCTTTTATGGTCAGTACCTGGATGCCTGGGCCTCCTGGATCCTATTACCAGCTTTGTTTGCCGATTCACCAATTTGCAAAATGCCATAATTGACTCTCATTAGTGTAAATTAGCAAGGGGCTCCTTTAGAACTCTTAAGACCCTCCCTGTATGTCTAGAATTGCAAGCCTTGAGACCAGATTTACAGCTGCCCCTTCCTAAGATTTTATCCTAGATCTACTTAATATCCCCCAAATGTCTGAATGATGGACCTTTTCGCCAAAATTTAAAAGTAAGACTGAGAATAGTTAGTCCAGAAATTTCAAATTTGCTTATTTAGAGCTCCAGAAGATTTTTGGATATTCTCAATTTCTGTACCTTAGGGAAGCAGCGGGAGAAGTGGATCAAATTTCATAGATGATGGACTTATCTTTTTCTACAGGTGTTATTTAGCTAAGGAGTGGTGTGGCATGGGAAGAATATTGTGTACATACTAAAGCAGAGAAACAGCAGACTTCGTGTTCAGGCCGAAGGGCAGACCAGTTCTGCTGCCTGGACTTGGGACCTAGAGAGCTTGGCTCATGGAGCCAGAGTGTAAACCACTCTAACATGGTTTCTCTACTCAGACCTGAGAAGCCTCCTGCCCTGGGTCTGACCAGGGAAGCCTACGATGCCTAAGTTGAGCTGGAACAGCTGATTGAGAAAGTCAGGAACCACAACACTGTAAACACGCTACAACTTGGAGACTGTGTAGAACTAGCGGCCACGGGCACAAGCTGCTAGAAGGTAAAAAAACAAAAAACAAAAAAAACAAAAAAAACAAAAAAAAAAAAAAAAAAAAAAAAAAAAAAAAAAAAAACAAAAACAAAAACAAACAAAAAAAAACCCCAAACAATACATTTGGGCAATGCAATGGGCCCTGCCAAGAGAACAGGGTCCGACTCAGACACTGGATTGTAGCGGGTGAACATCTCACTCCTCCTAGGGTCAGAATACGCCTGAGGATAAGGCATTCCCACTTAACTCTGGACAACTGCTCTCCAGCCTTGAGAACCTAGCTTTCCGCCTGCATTGCTGTCTCACACTCAACTTCCCAACTGTGACACTAGCAAGTTCACTAACTCATGCCAAGTTATTAAAGCCCAGATCAACGTGCTCCATGGTAGGGGGACCAGTGGTAAGTTGCGGCCTCCCAGACGTTCTCATTAACAGGGAAGAAAAAAATTTAAATTGTCTTTTACTACTCCGATCAGCAACTCATTATCCTTTTAGAGAGCATTTCCATCCGACCAAGCATTTCGAGACTTTCCAACCATACTCAGCCGAACACAGGTTCTACTGCTACAGGTATCCCGTTGTTCACGGAGAACCCAGACCAAGGCTTTCTTTGGTGCACTTGCGCCGCGTACAACTATTAGCCTCACCAAGAGCCCTGAATGTCGCTCAGTTCTCTCTGAAACATCGCAGCCGAGGAAGGCAGGGGCCCAACTGGTTAGGTTTTGTTTTGTGTGTTCAGAGGCAATGGTTTGTTTTGTTTTGCAGCCCCGGTATCTTGTAACAGCGCAGAGAGTTTTCTCTTCAGTGTCAAAAAAAGAAAACAAAATGAAAGCCTTTTCCCAGTGAAACGGGACACCACCCTGGGTCTGGGAGACTGAACTCTGCTACAGCTCCCATTCCAGAGCAGAGGGCTCCGGGGCTAGCTACAAAAGCACCCATCTGCAGGTGTGTTTGGGGGTTGGGGAGAGGTGTGCATGGTTTGGGTGACTACTGCTCCTTTGTCTAGTGACCCCGGGAAGAAGAAAAGGGGCAGCGAAGAGACGCGTGCTCAGGTCCGCGTCGCTACGGACCAACGAACTGTGCAGAAGCGCTGCTCTGGCTGGAGGCGCGAGTTCAAGAGCTGTGCCGCGCTTGACCCCGATCCCTTCAAGGGTGCTGCTGCAAGAGGACCTGCTCCGCTCGGAGGAGACCAAACTCAGATGCACTGTATCTATAGCCAAGTCAAGTAGTTTGGGCTACTTGACAGGCCGTCAAGTTTGCTTACACACACACCAACCGAACTAATATCTCGCACAGTAAGCTCTGGGTCCGCTCTGCCTTTTGCCTCTGGAAACATCTGGGTTCGGGTGGACACTAGCGGAATGCAGCTGGCGCGCTCTGGGACCCGCAGCCCAGGACACCGCTGCCCACGCTTTCATTCCACGCTGGCCCCACGCTTGCCCAACAATCCTGCAGCTCTCCCTAGTTTCTACGGCCACGCTTCGCAGAGCACAAAACCTCAGTGTGACGACTGGGACACGGGAAAGGGTACCCGAAGGGAGTGCGCCCTGGAAAGTGGCTGGCTGCCTCAAGTTCGCTCTTGGTGAAAGGCGCCAAACGAGTTCTCTCTCCGCGATTCTGGCGCAGGCAGAAACCGCGGATCTGGAGGAGGCACGGCGCAAAGCTGCCAGCCCTTCCCGGGCCCTGACGCGAATTGCACTTACCATCACTGATGCAGATTGCGGCCAGCACCAGGGCCAGCACGGCGACGACCTTGGCATCCATGGCGTGGGCGGGAGGGCGCGCCGGAGGCTGCAAGGCTGGACAGCAAGAGGACACCGAAGTGGACCGAGAGTGAAAGTGCGGCAGCTGGAGGCGCGCGTTGGGCGCTTTAGAGGCAAAAGGCAGGCGGGGCGGGGCGGCGCTCGTCAAGGGGCGGGCCTGGAGTGTGGCTGGGGTCTCTGACGCGCATCCCCTGTGGAGCAGCCGCCCTTCCAGTCCCTCCCTTCCTCCTCCCTTAGTGTCCTTGTCCCCGGCACCGCTGAGTGCTGGGACCTTTGATCTGTCCTGTCTCCAACCTGGGTCCGCTGTTGGACCTGAATTGAAAAGAGGCTGGATTGTAGAGCGTAATGCTCCCATCATGCAGATTGAGTAACCAAGGGTATGTGGCTGTCAAGAGGAAAGCGGCGAAATAAGCATCAATGGGTCAAAACAGTCGGTTCCAGGAGCGTTGTACCCACAGTTAAAAGTTGTTAGAGAATCGTGTCTTTGGTGCCAGGACCTTAAGCTGACCCATCCCTGACTCTTTGCCTCAGGGAACAGCGAGCCTTAGGGCAACGTGCCCAGTCTGAAGTTAGAATAACTAGGACCCCCCAGCCAAAGCATCACTACTATCAGACTCTAGGAAGTGGCCGTGTGATGTTGAGCTGTGCTGTTGAGAAAGAAGACCAAGAGGCCTTTCCAGAGGGTCCTCGGTACACATGAATTTTCTTTGCCACCTCCCCTCCGTACCCCTGTCTGTCGGCTGGGGAGGTGGGTGATCACACCTCTCACCCCCGCAGAGTGGAAACAGAGAATTGGCTGAAAGCTCACTCCGGGTAAGGTAGTGACAGTGACGCACACTTAGCTCTTGGTTTTAATGGGTGCTCAGTTAGTGGAAACAGCTTCTTAAGTGTCAGTATTTCCTGCCTTTCCCAAAGAAAGTCCAGTGTTCTCCAAAGGACGAAAGAACTCCCTCCCGCCCTGCTCCCTAAGACTGTGCTTATGAAGGTGGTCATTGGTGTCTTTGTAAATACACCCATTGATGCTCAGCCTAGCCAGTAGGCTGTTGTGCTTCACTCTGGTCAACCGAAACAACCTCAACCCAGACGTGAGATCTGCGGGTGGGAGACACGAGGGGGACAGATGGACCCCAGCCCGGAGGTCAAGAGGCTGAGGGCAGCATCCTTTGGGCCCTCCTCTGCCACAGGCAGTACTGGCCATCTGTCAGCACCTTTTCCATATAGCCACTTAATGATTTGGATTCTGTTACCGTGTCCACCTAAGGGGCTTTAGAGTGGAGATTGGTCCTTGTCTCGGGGCAATCTGGGAATCATCTTTTTGAAGGAGTAGCCAGGCGTGTTGGACCTGGGGCTCCACCTAGGGACTAAAGAAGGGAGGCAGGGGTCAACAGAAAACTGTCGCAACCATGTGAGTGTCTTCTGCTATTCTGCCAAGCATTTTGCACACATTCATTTGTCAGGCGCACTGTGGGGACCAAATTTCAGATCAGGAACCGCTCCGACGTTGTCTGCGCTTAAAAAATAACATTCCATTGAAAGCAGTCATCCGTTTTCACCAGCTTTTGCACTGTCCTGAGCATTGAGCATTGAGGATGCCTAACTCTGAACTTGCTGGCCCTGTGGGGCTGGAATGTCAGAGGCTGGGCTCGGGCGCCCTCTGGTGGGCTCATGTCACCTGCTCCGGTAATCTGAGAAGCTGAGGTTCAGGCGGTAGGCGGGTTTGCTTTCTGATGCCTGTAGAGCACAGTCTTTTTTTAAGAGAGAGACAGAGAGAGAGAGAGAGAGAGAGAGAGAGAGAGAGACAGAGACAGAGACAGAGACAGAGACAGAGACAGAGAGACAGAGAGACACAGAGAGAGAGACACAGAGAGAGAGACACAGAGAGAGAGAGAGAGAGAGAGAGAGAGAGAGAGAGAGAGAGAGAGAGAGAGAGAGAGAGACCAGATGCTTTTGGGCAAACAGATGCTTTAGTTCCTGAGCACAAAAATTTGTCCTGATGCTCCCATCAAGTGCATCTCTAAAGGCAAAGCGAACCTCTTCTGTAAATTTTGTTCAAAACAGGTTTGCAAGTCTCTTGCTAATTGAGGTTTGCTACAAATTCAGGTGAGTAGGACCTACTCACAACCCAGTGGCTAAGCGGGGCGGGGTGTGTGTGTGTGTGTGTGTGTGTGTGTGTGTGTGTGTGTCCCGTGCAGGCTAAGAGGAGTGAATGAAGCTAAGGCAAACCAGGTCTCAGGCTTGCCTGTGCGACCCTCTGGCAGACGCGCTGAGGCCCCGGAACAGAAGCTAGTGTGGGGCACATCTGTGCCTACTCTTCTAAGTTCCTTCATTAAAATACTTTCCGGAGCTCCTCCCACTGGGTGCTAGATGTGGCCTAAGAGTTCAAAATATTTAAAAGAAAAGAAACCAAAAACGCCCCTTTTCCTGGAGTTTGCATCCTGGGAGAGAAAAGTGCATTTGAAGAGCACTACTAAGACAGCAGCCGAGCATACAACACATAAAATGTCAGTAAGTGCGCCATGGAAATGCAGCAGCGAGGAGAGGAGCTTGGGATTTTAAAGAGCGTGGTCAAGGCCTTGGGTTTTAGATTTTTTAAAAATTCTACAATAAAAGATGAATGATTTTCACTTAAAACTCTGTCCACTCAAGGGGACTCCACAGAGTCAGATGTGGTTCATGAGCCTTTTGAACTTGATCTATACTCAGCCAAAGAAGTGTCTCCCAAATTTGGGGCTACCCTTATCTATGTTACCATCTCTATTCAGTTCCTCTGTGGTTCCTTGTTTCGTGTTAAGGCACAAAATAGCTCACCTCTCTGGGAAGTGCTGCTCTCCTCCATACAGCACCGCAATGGAGGGCATATTGCAACCTTGACATTCAGTGTCCTCTCTTTAGAAATCAAGATGGGGGCCTGGCGGCTAGCTAGCTCCAGAGTTCCAAAGCAGGCCTGTCTGCGTGGCCATGCTCTAGGACCCTTGGCACGAGTGTCTATCCCAAAGGTCAATGTCTGGGCATCCCAGAAGCCTTCTCGGAGCAAAGATAAAGTCTTGCACTAAATCCACATTTGTAGTGTGTAATGGCAAAATCACTTCAATTGCAAATGATATAATCTCACCCATCTTTATGGCTGAGTAAAATTCCATTGTCCGTATATACCACTTTACCCATTCATTCATTGGTGGCATCTAGATTGTTTCCATAATTTAGTGGTGCAAATATTTAAAGATGAGCACAGGAAACACATCTTTTTATATGTAGATTTATGTATTTTTAAGTAACAAGAAAATATGACTTGGAATAACACTTCAAATATTGCTCAGAATTGGCTTAATATTATTTTTTTATGTATGATGTTAATTTTAAAAAAGTTAGTTGAACCAGATGGTGATAGCAAGCGTCTTTAATCCCAGCACTCTGGAGGCAGCTGTATCTCTGGTTCAAGGCCAGCCTGGTCTGTAGAACAAGTTCCAGGATAACCAGGGCTACATAAAGAAACCGTGTCAGAAAAACTAAAACAAACACCCCCCCCCAAAAGTGAGTTGAATTGATATATGCCAGCACATACTAAAATAATCTATGTAGTTAGGGATAGCAAATGTAAAAATAATACACAAACCCTAAAATTTGATATTGCACACTATCTCCTCCACACTCCTTTTAAAGTGAACTGTTTGTCTTCACAGGGGTAAAGCATAAAATCAAAAAGGAAATGGTTATCCTCCTCACTAGCCCATCAAGATAGGCAGGATAGAGCTGAGGTAGAGGTGTCCAGAGCCTAAGAGGATGATGAGGACATGTAGGATATTTGGGCACCCGTCTTTCCCCCACCCCCAGGTGTGTTCTTTTTCCCTCCCGCCAGGCAGTCTGCTGGGGCTCTGTCAGCAGAGAGCAGCCTATGCTTTCTTTCCCTCCATCCACTCTGCTCACACAGCTCTGACACCCCATGTGGTGCTTGGGAGTAGGTGACCTAAGCCAATGGCAATCTAAAGCTGAAGAAGACAAGTGTCCGGTGCCCTGAATCCTCTCCAAGGAAGGTGGTATGGGGTTTACCAAGCGTCATGCTTGCTTGGCCCAGAGAAGATCTTTCAGGAGATATCTGACCGTTCTTTTTTCATATGACTTCAGCTTCCCAGTTCTGGGTCTGTCACATTTACCAAGAGAACATTTTTCAGTATAAGCACTACTTCCTCAGCCTCAAAGACAAAGACCTTGGGTAGACATGACAGAACAAGCCGGGAAAACAGCACAAGTACCTGTGACCTTCAGTAAGTCATAAAAGCATGTTTGGGGACACAAGTCACTCTGTGACAGCCACCTAGAGGTCTCTTGAAGGTTTGAACTGAGGGCTGAGAGACTCAGTATGTGTTAAACTGATCATGTTTCCTGACTAAATTCCAAACTAAAGTTTGTAACAATCCTATTTCACCAGGTGGAGAAAGATCCCAGAAAATTTGAGCCAGATACCACTGGACTTGGGATACATACATAGGCAGACCCACCACAGAGCATGCATGGCCAACAAACCAGAATGTCTATCTAACATGGGCCTACTCAGAATGGTCAGACATTGTAAGATAGAGGTATTTGCCTGAACATAGCTAGGAGAAAAACCTTCTAGATCTATTGGTCTATGAAAAACCTGGGGCTTCCAGGGCTTAGACCTCAGACTGGTCCACATATGCCCAGCAAGCATGATAGCCAGGTCTGGATTTTTCCACTCCACCATTCCTAACCAGCTTTATCTCCACTACCCTTCCTTTTAGGAGACGGCTCAGTAGCTAGAGCACCACTAAAGGATGGGAACTGGAATCCAGTAGTTGCCTCTCCTGCGGTTCTCATCACCTATAGTCAACCATGCTCTGCAAACACTCAGAGGAAAACTCCAGAAATCAGTAATTTCATGTTTTAAAGTGTATATTGTTCTGAGCATGATAAAATCTTTCTCTAACATGACCAGGACATGAATCATCACTCTGCCCAGCAATTTCACAGAGGATACACTGCCTACTAGTTAGTCTCTAAGTGCTGTCTCAGTTACAGATGAAAGCCATAGCATTTACAGGGCTTGCTGTTATGTATGGTTTCACATATCAATGGGAGTTCTCAGAGCGCA
This sequence comes from Sigmodon hispidus, assembly GCA_004025045.1. Taxonomy (NCBI): domain Eukaryota; kingdom Metazoa; phylum Chordata; class Mammalia; order Rodentia; family Cricetidae; genus Sigmodon; species Sigmodon hispidus. Next base: position 59,418 of record PVIH01002076.1, read on the forward strand.
CGCACAACTACTGTGTGTAGCATATTCTGCTAACCGCAAACCTAACTGCCAGACAGCATGAGCTTGGGAGCATGTGTAACACCGAATCACTCAGCATCCCACACTTGTCTCCTTTATGTCCTCACATTTGCCCAACTTGAAGAGTGAGATACACCAGCTACTGTGAAGACCTGAAATTTAAATGCACTTTAGAAGAGGGTTGTCCTGGTGAAGGGTGAAAGTGAATTTGCTTTGCAGAAATTCAAAACACCTAGTTACATTGGAATTTCAATGAGTAATAAGTTGAGATTTTTGTCGTTGTTCTTGTTAGGATATTTTATGTTTCATGGGGCATACTGAAAAGTATTCATTGTTTATACGAGATACAAGCTTACCTAAGTATCTGGTAGGTTTTTGTTTTTTTTGTGTTTCTGTTTGTTTGTTTGTTTTTGGAAAGGTCTGAAAGCCCTAATTTAGCATCTATAGTATAAGAAGCCGCCCACCATGGGTTTCCTGCCCATTAAGAACATGTGGATAGAAAAAATGGGGAGATATATTCTGAAATCACCCTCTTTCTCACTGAGGTGGTATCTTGGGTTTTACCAAGACAGGGATGCTAGTCTATTGGTGTAATGGGCTAATGGTCTTCCTCTGTCCCTTTTCTGTAGTTCAAGCATACACTTGTCCCAGTCTTGCTTCTCATAAGCATCACCGATACCCCTTGTCCTCCAGCAGAGATACATAAAGCCAAGGCATTGATGCCCTTTATGATGTATGAACTGATTGTGGGATAGGAAAAAGTGACACCCTAAGAAAACAGCAGCATGTGAACAGTTAGTTCCCTGGTTGAGAGCCTGGAAAGGGAACAAGAGTTCTTGGGAGCTGTGGAGGGCTAAGCCTGATGCCTGTGTGGGGAGTCACTCCCTGCCCCCACGTCAGTCAGGTAAGCCTGAAATGTGTTGTCACTTGCTATTGTCCTGCTCTTTTTTCTCCACTCCAACATTTTGGCTGGACATCTGGAGTCTGTGGTACAGGGGCTCCCCAGATAAACGTTCAAGGTCAAGTTGGAAGATAGGAACCACTGAGAGCCTGGCCCAAGGATGTTAGCAGAAGATGGACTCTTGCCAAAGGGATCTTCTGTACCTCTGAAGCATCTACTTGATGGTAATTCACCTACCTGATCATTGTCTCGGTTTTGTTTCTGTTTGCTGTGACAAAATACTCCAGGAAAGTGAACTTAAGGAGAAAGTGTCTATTTGGCTCAGAGTTCCAGTTTGGAGTCCAGCATGGCAGAAGAGTCTCAGAAGCCGTGGCTTGAGAGAAGTGGCCACATGGTACCCAGAGTGAAGAGCTGAGAACTGTAGGTTAAGGCATGTGTGTTCAGTTTTCCCGCTGCCTTTCATTCACTCCAGGGTCCATCCCATGAAACGGTTCTTCTAAAATTCTGAATGGATCCTTTCATCTCAATCAAAACCCAACTCCAAAAATCTCTCACAGGCATACTTAGAATATAATGGGATCTAGACCATTCCCTTAGACTCCCAGGTGCTTCCAGACTGTGTCTAATTGGCAGCAGTAACTTTCACATCATCTATCGATCCAATATAACCGTTTATTGATTTATCTACCCATCACCTGCCAATCTCTCCACTCAACATCTATGCACTCATCCACTTACCCATTTACCACCTCTTCCAGCCCTCACTTCATCATGCATTTATACATAAATACCTTCTTACTATTATCCCTTTATCAGTCTCCCCCACCGTCCACACATCCACCCATCAAAATCCTTCCATCTGTTATACTCATTCTGTCCAATCAACAATTCCATCTGTCTAAGCTTCCATCTCCAGCTATCTCTGTTACCTCCCTTCTACCCATCTATCTGCTCACTCACTCATCTATATATCTATTCACCACGATCTGGTTCTTTCTCTTCAACCGTTTTGCACTAGCGATTTGGAGTTGTTCGAAACTTAAAAGGCTTTCTCCATGAAGAAGACACATGTTTTCTGCAACTTGGACCAAAAGAAAAACCAAGCAAGTCAGGATCTCTAAATATGAAGCTCAGGCATCAAGCCTTTGTTTTGTGCAGATTAAAACCTTCACCTTTCTATTTGCTGAAGCTTTGGCCCTCTCTGAAAGATAGTGAGCCTGGCTGGGAATATCCACCCAGTCGAGAGGGACAGCATCTAAATCCATCTCCAACCCTGGGTCCATCCATGAGTTTTCTCCATGTTAAAAATAAATAGAGAAAAGGGAAAGAAACACCCTTTACTTCTCTGTTTACCCCTCTGCATTTAATGAACAGTTGTTAACATGACTGAAACCATCTGATGATTTTTACCAAATGGAAAAATCTCCCTACAGGGGCAATAAAATAAATATTCAGGACAGAGAGAGGCGGTCGTAAAAGGCATTACCCGGTTGTAAACAGAGGCGGGTTGTGGTGATCTATTACCCCTGCTTTGGCAGCTTTCAACAGTTCAGAGATTCCAGGAGGGGATCTGACCCAAGGCAATATTTACTTCTGTGGCTTTTTCGGCAGGTCATTGTGGGTATAATTCTGTCGACCAGTTGACTGGAGTTGAGGTTTTGAGCAGGAAGCCAGAGCCCCAAGCACTCGTAACTCAGGAAGAGTAAGGCACCCTTCCTGGGGTGTGCCAAGAAAAGCACATGGTACTGTCCTGGCTGTCAGGGTGAGGGTCCCACACAACCAGGCCATTGTCAGTGGGATATACAGCTTGTTTGTACTTGGGCCGATGGTACCGATGGTTGACACATCTATTGGCTGTATTTCAGCCTGGGGCCCAGCTGTGTATGGTGTTCTGTTGTGCAAATGCACAATCATTTCATAGTCTTCATGCACACAGTATTAGACTCCTGAAGGATCCTGAAGTCTAAAGGGAAAGTGATGTCTAAACTCGCAAGGACAAGAATTCCTTCCCCAAGGACCAAGCACTAAACTGATTCTTGAAGTGACTACCATCAGTAGCAGCCCCTGTGAAAGCTTCAATGTGTCCAAATGTTGGACAGAGCAAATCGATCACTGGGCCGGACCACACAGTACTGCATACAGGGGCAGTGTGTTTATACCATCTTCTGAGGCTACACGCAGGCTGAGAGTGGAAGTCCTGTCTCGGGACAGCATGAGTCAGTCTTGCAGTCTGGCTTTGGTCTTGGCTCCTCGTGTTGGCTTTAAAAGCTTCCTCTCTTGGGCCAGCCTGCTACTGAACCTGACCCACATGACGGAAAGAGTAAGCTGAGTCCTGTAAAGCTGTCTTGACCCGCACTTGTATACTGTGACACGTGTACATGCACACACATAAAGTAGTAATTGTAGTTTAGGATTTTTGTTTTTTAAAGGTCCCCTCTCATTCACCAGCCTGACTGGTGAAATGTTTTGTCTTTGGTACTTTGGGTACAGAAGAGTAACTGTCTAGTTCAGCATGCCCTTGTTGGTGTGTGTATGGGTCAGTGCATCTCAGACAGGCCCTGCTCAATGGTTAAAAGGACAGTTCAGTAAACTTATAGAACAAATGACTATAAAGAGCAAAATTGAGTCTCTTCTCAGTCTGTTGGAGAGTCTGCTGTGGGGTCTGTAGTACATGGACACCCACGTGGGTTAGAACTAAAGTATAGGACAGACTGAGCACCTAGGCGGGTGAGGGCATCAGCTCCAACTGCTCTTTGACAGCCAGACCCTCCCGGAGCATTTTAGGCACAGTGTTCTAAGGCTTCAGAAGACCGAGTTCCTCCCCACTGCCCTTGCAGACCAGAGATGTTTGTACCTGAATCCGGACACAGGACCTTAGCTGCAATGATTAAGATGGCTGGCACTGGAGAGTGACAGAAGCTGGAGATGGGGCAGTGGTTGTCCTTCCCTATGGTGATACTGTAAGCTCTGCATGTCCTACATAAGTGTGAGGAACGTCTGTTTCTGTTTCTCAATTCTAGTTACAGCTGACTCATGAAGCAGCTCTTTCGTGTGTCTGTCTTTCCCATGGGTGTATAGAAATGCAGGGTGCTCAACCCCACCCACAGATGAGAGCTGAGGAACTAAAGACTGGGCTGAGTAGAGAGGGCAGGATGGTGTGTGGAGTAACATCTCTTGGCTGTGTGGTCTCCAAAGGCTGATGCACAACTGGAGAGCTATGATCAGCGACACTTTCTGTCCCCCAGAATATCTGACCTTAGTGTGCTAGTCAGCTTTATGTGGCTGTAACAATTTATACGAGGTAACTATCATATAAAGAAAAAGAATGGGGGCTGAGGAGAAGGCTCAGCAGTTACCAGACTCTTGCTGAAGACCCAAGTTTAGTTCCTAAAATCCATGTCAAGTGGCTCACAATTACCTATCACTTAAGCTCCAGAGAAATCTGACACTTACCCTCCATGGGTACCTGGCGCACAGGTGTATGAACATATACACATAAAAATACACAGGTTTACACACAGAATTTTAAATTATTGTTTTTCTTTTTGAACAAAAAAGGAAAGAAAGAAAAAATCCTTTATTTTGATTCAATTTTGAAAGTTTCAGTTCATGGGCTGCTTCTCCTATCATTTTTGAGGTGGTGAGGAGGCAGTGCATGCTGGCAGACAGTGCATGGTGGAGCAAGCCATATGGCTGGAAAGAGAAAGAGTGAAGAGACCTGAATCCCACGATTCCCTTTGGTGACTCACTACCAAATGCCTGAAGACCTCTTCTTGGACCTCATTTCCACAAAACTTCCCCCCCCCCCCGTAAGTATTTACATATGGAAGTAACAATTTACACATGGAACCTTAGTGAGCCATTTAAGAGGCACACTATAGCAGCAGGACATTGGTAGAAAATGATTCCTTTCCAGCAGTCTCCAGAGGCTCCTGCAGGAGGATCTGTGAACCTCTAAGCCTGACTGGGGCAGTTGTCCAACCAGAACCTAGCCATCTGAGGCCCAGGAACACTTTATCCAAGGCCAGCACTCTCCTAGTGTTGTAAAAGGAGAGGGGCATAATAAAGAAGGAATGGCAGCCTGGGGAGCCACGCGGAAGAGGCTGAGATGCACATACAACACTAGGGTCTTAGGATGAAGATGCTACATGGGTACAACTCTGTCCCTCGCTGCCAGCCACAGAGGTAAGGGCTGACCTGAGGGTGGGCTGCCACCTGCTCCTTCCTCTCTCCCAGGCTGTCCTGCAGCCAGCCAGGCCAGGTGTGTGCTTGTCTTAGACCACATCTGGGTCCAGGAGGTAGAGCAGGCTGTGAACAGCTGGGCCAATTCTGGGAATGATGGAGGACCAAAGGAGAGAAAGAAACTTGTTTATTCAAGCGGAAATGCTTCATGTGTGCAGAATTTGACCTCCATTTCCAGGGTGCCAGATGGTAGATGTGTTTAGTTTTCAGAGAAAGGAAGAAGAAACTGGATAGAAAACCACTGAAGTGGCTTCACAGTGGCCTGTTTCTCAACTCAGGTTCAGGGGAATAGTCTCTCTACCCAGTAAGAATACCCAATGTGTCTGTGGGAAGAACCCATCCCTTCCAGCCTGGACTGGGCATCCGTGTCCTGACAGGACCAGACAGCTGCTTGGTGGATGCTAAGTCCAGTTTAGATGACTGTGAGGAGGAAAGAGGTACCTTTGGAATCATGGCCAGCCTGAATCTCTACATTCAAGACTCCAGCCCTGAGGATAGAATCTGTGTGGCCTATAGCTACAGATCAGGGCTATTTTGAGTTCAGTATGGGCTTGTGCTTTTCACTCTTGGTAGATTGGTTTCAGGAAAGGAGGTCATCATTGAACCAGGCCAGCCAGCATCCTGGCTCTGGACTCTGAGCTTCCATAGACTGGATATTTCCTCCATATCCAGTCATAAATGCCACGTCCTTAGTTCAAGAAGCTCTGTTGAGCACCAGGACCTTCTTGCCTTATGTCTCTGTGCCATGGACATATGGGGCTGTCCTCAGGATATGCCAGTGTCCTTACCTCCACCCTTACCTCTCCTTCTCTTCCCTTCTGTAGTGAGTGTCTTAGTCACTGTTTATTGCTATGAAGAGACACCATGACCAAGATAACTTTTATTTTTTTTTTAAGATTTTATTTATTTATTATGCATACAGTTTTACAGAAGAGGGCACCAAACCTCATCATAGATGGTTGTGAGCCAACATGTGGTTTTGCTGGGAATTGAACTCAGGTCCTCTGGAAGAACAGTCAGTGCTCTCAACCTCTGAGCCATCTCTCCAGCCCCAACTTTTATTTTTTAAAAAAGCATTTCATTGGGGGCTTGCTTATAATTTCAGAGATGTAGTCCATTATCATCATGGGGGGGGTTGGAGGTGTGGGGGTATGACAGGAGCTACATTCTGATCCATAGGTAGAGAGAAAGAAAGAGGGGGGGGTGGAGAGACTGGGCTTTGAAGTTTCCATACCCACCCCCAATGACACATTTCTCCAACAAGACTGCTTTTCAAATCCTAATTCTGTCAAACAATGCGACTCCCTGGTGACTAAGCATGCAAATATAAGATCCTGTGGAGGCCATTCTTACTCAAACCACCACAGTAAGGGCCTACTCACTAAGTAGAAGAGTCATGGAAGTGGTCTCCTTAACTTCTAAGGGTTTATGGTCTGTATCTTGAATGTAAAGCCCATATATTAAAGGACTGATTCCCCCAAGTGGAGCCTCTGGAAGGTGGTAGAACCTTTACGAGGGGCCTATTGAGAATAAATTAGGTCATTGGGGTCATTGGGGAGATATTGGGACGCTGGTCACTCCTCCTCTCTGGGTACATGAGGTGAGGTCTTTCTCTATCCCAATGTCCTCTGTTATGAACCCAAAGCACCAGGGCCAATTGTCGGTGACTGACACCTTGGAGTCCATAAACCCAAACAGACTCTTTCTTCTTATAGATTGTCATGGATGTGTTGCCATAGTGACAAAAGTTGACCACACATGAAGTGACTAGAGGTTCTGGTGACAACACAGCTAATACAAAAGTCCAAATGCATACCTGAAGGACTCAGAATCCTTACCAGATTCCAGAAACAGAAGGAAAGCCCACCTGTTGATCTCATTCCATCAACAGGACCTGGAAAAGCGTCCAGGATGGCTCAAGACTGGCCCTGGTGGACTGCATCTGAGAAGGTGGCTTAATTCTGTGAAGTGAGAAGAAGAAGGAGCCCTTCTACCCTCAAGGCCTGAAAGTGGGCCACTGAGATCAGCGTTAACATGCCGCACGTCTGTTTGTGATGTTTTCTGCATCACTCAGGGAGAAGGAAGAAAGGAAACAGGCAGAGGAGGCCTCAGGCTCTGATGGAGTCTTGAGAATTGCTCTAGCTCGCCCAGAAGGGGTTCCAACTCCCAAGAAGTGGGGTGTCTTTCTTCTTCATCCAGTCTGATGATGTGGTGATCATGTCAGATGGAGGACCATCTCTGATAGAGTGGCCAGCAATGGCTACAAGTTGGTTATCAGCCAGAGACATACCCAGCATTTTTTTTTTTTTTTTTTTTTTTTTTTTTTTTTTTGAGAAACTAGCCTTTCCGTTAAGGAGAAACGAGAAACCCTGGTGAGCATTAAGCTCTTTTCTCTTGTTTCCACTCTGCCTTGCCAGATCATGCCTCAATGAGGCTCTGTGATAACAGGGAAGTCCAGCCAGGGAAGGCACCAGAGCATTTGGAAGAATTCTTGCATATAGAAGGCTCACAACATGGGGCTGGCTGTCCAGCTTGGTCAGCCTTTGTGGACAGGGCTTTAATGACATCTCAGGATGGTCAGTGGAATTTCATGGGACACTGTGGATTGGCCAGGCTTAAGTGATTTTGGAGCAACTTTTATCATGGAAACAGCAATAAAAATTCCACCAGCTTGCTGAAGCAGAGTGTCTACAAACCCTTCGCAAGACGTTTTGTATTAGGCAAACATTTTTACAGTCAGAAGTGAATAAAACTCAACCAAATTAACTGAGGCTATGGCTGAGGAGGAATTTATTAGTTCTCATAAATAGACCGGAGAAAAGGAAGGCAGGGGAGGTGGGCTGGCCCCAGGGGAGTCCAGATCACCCACTCCTCCAACTATGGATCATGCAAGTGGAGGAGGAGCGCCCTCACAGCTGGTGTCAGCATCCAGAGGGACCGCCCATTAGCATCCTTCTTAGGGTACAGTAGTCCTTGGTGCTGTGACTCTACCTTGGTCTCCATGGGAGGGAAGTCTTCTTTCCTCTCTCCTAATGTAGCTGCTGGACTGTATGTAACTCAAGTCAGGAAGAAGCCATGACTCTTCATTGAGAAATGTTAGACATTTCAGCAGGAGCATGGGCAGTAACTCCAGGCTGTGCTATAGTTCTACTGTGTTCCTGTCTAGCTTCTTCTTGTTTTATCATATAGGCTTGTCTCTCTGAGGAAAATTCTAATAGGAAGAAAGGAGTAGGTGACGTTTCTCTAGATCTTGTCATTTGGGCTCCTCAGTTTTCATCCTTTTCTATCCAGAAAGAACTTCAAAGTAAAATGCTCAAGCATTACAATTTTTGTTTTTGAAAGACCAGGTTTCTTGAAAATTCCTAAGTTGACACTCAAAATTCCACAAAATTAGAAACATACATTCGTCTGTATGAAATGTTCAAAATGTCTCAAAACCCCTACTGCAGTTAGCAGAGAACACAGGAGAATTGGCAAGTGTAGGGGCTGGAGCCTGGCCAGTTCCAGAATCCCACCCAGGCACTCACAGCTGGCCAGCGGTGGCTTCAGGACAGCACCCCCTCCCCCATCCCTCACTGATGGCTCTCCCACACTGTAGCAATGTACCTGGGGCATCTGGGCAGAGACAAGGTTATCTTTCTTCTGGTTACAGACCCTAGCAAGGTTCTGTGTGAGCCAAGTGACACAGGGTGGGTCCCATGGGTGCTCTGTGGGTTCTGGAATTCCAGCCCCTTCACCTGGAACTCCTAGTAAATAATGACCTCACCAATGACACTGCTCATCATATGGCCCAGCAATCAGGTCTAGAGTCAGTGGCATTCATGGTCACTGCTCCCCTGCCCAGTCCACAATGACCACCATCTTTCAAACCTGTGTGTGGAACCTTCAGTATATGAAACACTGAGTGTCAGAGGGCTTGATGGTAGGAATTACTGAACATGTACTGTGTACTAGCACACACCATGGAAATAGTCCTCACTACAGCTGACACATAACACACTCTGTTAAGCAGTCAACTGCACTATTATGTTAATCTAAGAAAACAAACAGACCTAGGAGTTATCCACAATAAATCTAACCCTAAATGACTGAGCCGCTAGTCCTGTGAGGCTAGCTGCCTGCCTGCCTGCCTGCCTGCCTGCCTGTCTGTCTGTCTGTCAGGTAGCTACTCCTGTTGAGTAGCAGCGAAAGTCATTTCACTCCAAGGCTGTGTGCAAACATCCCCATTTATTACTAACAGGGCTTGGTGAAGCCCTTTGCAGCAAGGGGATTAAGCTCCTGCAGACCTTGTAAACTGAGAAGTAGTGACCCCTTGTCCTTGGAGGTGTCATGATTCTTATTCAGGAAGCTGGTTACTATCCAGGGAACACGGGTGACAAGAGCATGCATTTTCAAATTCCTCTAGAACAGAGAAGCATATGAATCCCTGGCTTCTTATCCCACATGCCTAATGCAGTTCCTATTTTTATCTACAAGCAAGTGTGGATTTTCCAAATACTCTGAACCTGAACCTCAGAGCATCAAAGAGACCTCATTCCACCCCCACCTGCTCCAGATGCACAATTCAAATGCAAAGCACAAAGGAGACTCTTAGGACTCCATCCGTGAGGCAACACCAGGTCCTGGCACTCACTATGTCACAAGAATGGCCTAGAATGGCCACAAGGAGAGAGATTAGTAGTAACCTGTGGCAAGAAGTGAGGGTCAGAGATGCCAAGTGACCTGAGATATTCAGTGCTGTCATCCTTGACCCAAGGGCTGTGAACGTGAGGGAAGCTGGTCCCAGAGCTTTGGTTTCATTATAACTGAGCCTGGTGAGTCTACTGGGGAAAAGACCTCAGAAGCCTCATCCCTCATAGACCTGTAAACAGAGAGACAATGCAGGTGCCAGACGAGCTTTCACCCCTAGAGACAGGTGCTCTTTCAAGGAAGGCCTGGCTCACTTGCACTTCAAGGTAGATATTTGTTTGTTTCTCCCTCAGAGGACAAAACAAGGAAAACTCCTCACCCTTTCTGTAGTCCATGCTTTGAGGCCTATTAGTAAGAAGCCCAGGGCCAGGCCTTAAAACATAGCCAACCTCACAGTACACCAAGGCCAGAGAGCTGTGTTAGGGAGAGTTTCAGCCGTTCATTTCCCAAATTCATACCAGATGAGTTACAGAAGATTAAAGTTATTGCAATAAGCCCCAGGGAGCCAATCACTCTCTGCCTCATAACCTTCTTGGTTTACGGTGTCATTCACACAAATCGCTTTGTACGGAGATATGGAGCCTGTGGAGTTAACAAGGGGTTCAGATGATACCTGAGTGAAACCTTTCACCGCACAGGGATTAAACAGTTCTGAGAGCCCATAGCAAGGCTAGGCCTGGTTGGGGTGCTGGGCCTGGCCTGTGTGGCCCTGTCACAGCTAGGACAAGTGATCTGGAATGAAGAACTTCCTAACGTCCCCAGTTTGCCTAAGGTATAATGTTCTTGAGGTACTCATTTTGTAAGCTTTGATTTTTTAAAAGGGGGCTAAATGACAGAAAACACTGGATAAGCCATAAATTGGGAGATCAGGTCCAGGATTTTTGTTTTTGTTTTGCTCTTTGATGCCGCCCCCTTGCCCCCTTTCTTTCTCTGAGAAGCAGAAGATAAATCTTCGAAGTTCTCCCTTCCTGTGTTCAGTGTTTCAAGGACCTGGACCGCCTCCAGGGACTCCCTGCCTGACCTAGAGAAAGCACATTCCCTGACACATGGCGGGGGAGGAGTGTCACTCTCTCCAGAACGCCAGTGTTCTTGTTCCTCAGCACTTCAGACTAGGTAGCCCTTGCCTCTATTTTCTAGAAAATTCTCAAGTGAGGAAGGTTGGATTATGCTGAAGAGCCTGAAGTGTCTCACCCTTGCTATCTGCTTGACCATCCAGATTCCAGAGTCACCTCTTAGCTCTGAGACATATGGGGGTGCCCCACACTGAGGTCCACACCCCTCTTGAGGCTCCATTATGCTTGTGACCAGAGTGGCCTGGTCTTTTCCCATCTGATAAGATCTCAGCCTCACTTGGCTTAGTGACAGACACTGAGGGAATTCAGGAACTTGAGGCCAGCTCTTAACTCCCAATTCTCACTTTGCCTTTCTTTTTAATGCTAATACTTAGGCGACAGTAGGGGAGGGCACTGGAACCGTGTCTGCGGCTTCTCCTTTTCTGTGCTGTTTTTGATTTCCATGTCAGACCTGCAGAAACGATCCAGGGTCCCTGTCCCCCACCCCCTACCCTCAGCACACCACACTGAGGGGCAGCTTAAAGGAGCTTTTGAATGCTCAGGGAAGGCAGGGACAGGCTTGTGGGTGTGGCTCTCACAGTTGCTTTGATTTGTTTGCTCTTTGGCAGCTTGTCACCTGGGCTTCCTGGGCCTGTTTGCCTGTTCTTAGAAAGTGGGGCACTGTCTAAGTGTGTGCTCATGAATATGTTCGTGTGAATCTGCCTCTCTTTTGTTACACCTGTGTGGATGCGGATAGTTGTACTTCATTGTCCCTTCCAAACCTCCCCCTCCTTCCATTCTCTCTGTCTTTCTTACATATATTGACTCCGTTTTCATGTTACTGTTTTTTGTTTTGTTTTTTGTTTTTTTTTTTTTTGAGTGGGTTTTAATTGATGTTTCTTCTCTCCTTCTAACCAAAAGACACATTTTGTACAGGTCTTCTCTTTTTTGCTTCTGTTGCCATTTTTAAAAAACACTTTTCTCCTCCACTGGCAATAATTTTTAAAATGTTCTTGTAACTCTTTAATTAACTTTGTATGCATGTGCTCATGAGAATACAGCATGTGTGGAGGTCAGAGACAGCTTTCAAAGACCAGAGTTCTTCTTCCACTCCAGGACAAAATTCAGATCCTCAGCATTGGCAGGGAGCAGCACCTTTACCGGCTGAGCTGTCTTGCTGGCCAGAAAATTTTAATGTGTGTGTGTGTGTGTGTGTGTGTGTGTGGTGTATGTTTGCACTGAGAATGAACTCAATGCTTTACACATGCTAGACAAATGCTCTACCATCAAGCTATGCATTCGTTTTCTCTGTCCGGAGCTATCAGGCCAGGTCTCACATTGTACCCACGTTAAGCTCTATGAGATTCTCCTGCCTCTGCCTCCTGAGCTTTGACATTTCAGTACTGATGGATTTATAGATTATTGCATAATTTCAAAAGATGCAATTAAATAGATTACAGTGCTGTAACGTCTAGGATGTTATGGAGAATACAGATTGAAAAACTGCTTGTGGGTCAAGAACTTTTGGATTCAATGTTTTGCTTATTTTTGTTTTTTTCCTCGGTAGTTTCCTGTGACCTTGTACTGTGGCCATGCAGCTCCTGATCTCAGCTTCTCACATGTGAAGCCTGGACCAACGGGAAGAGATGCTCCATGGTGAAAGTGCTGCTTTGGCCCTTCAGCTCACTGACCAGTGCTGGGTGGAAGCTGATGGGACTAGAATTTGCTGTCCCCTGCCCCCAGTCAAATCGACTTCACTGGGACACAAAGAGTGTCCTTCGTTGCTGGGTGACTTTGTTTCAGCTCTGATTCCCAGCTGGCCTGCAGTTAAGAGTTAGCTTTTCACAGACAATCTAGAATGTTCCTACTTCCACATGGGAGGTTTTTAGTGCTGTCTGTGGTGAGATCTTGGTGCATGTGAGAAGTTACTGGGTAGTAGGCTATTTAACATTTACCTGAAGCATCATTTTTTCTTTATCTCTAGATCTATTTGTTCTCACCAGGACTTGAACTTTTCAAAGTAGCAGAACTCAGATCCCCTGCTCTTCTGTGGCTGCTTTTCAGGTATCTGTAGTTGACAGCAGTCCAGAAATACCAAGTGGAAAGCCCTTGAGAGTAAGTATCATAAGGGAGTCTCATGTTGTTTGACTCTGTCTTACCCAGGAAGTGAAATATCTACCTGTCTTTGGTGTCCACACTACATACATTATCTGATGCATTATCTGACTGGCAATCACTTAGCATCTTCTCGTTTGTCACACTGATTTTAACCTTTTTTTATTTAACAAGATAAAAGGCAATTTTCACAAATTTTGACAAAATTCAAAGTACAATATCAAAGATAGAGCTGGATGTGATGGCCTATGTCTTTAATCATAGCACTTGGGGAGGCAGAGGTAGGTGGATCTTTGTGAGATTGGGCTAGATTGTTTTATAAAGAGAGTTCCAGGACACCTACGGCTTTTACACAGAGAAGCCCTGTCTTAAAAAATAACCAAAACCAGGCTGGAGAGATGGCTCAGAGGTTAAGAGCACTGACTGTTCTTCCAGAAGACCTGAGATCAATTCCCAGCAACCGCATGGTGGCTCACAATCATCTATAAAGAGACATAATAAATATTTTTTTAAAAAAGAAGCCAAAACCACAAAACAAAACAAATAATACTTTTTTAAGATTTATTTATTTATTGTGTATACAGTAAACAGAAGAGGGTACCAAATGTCATTACAGATGGTTGTGAGCCACCATGTGATTGCTGGGAATTGAACTCAGGACCTCTGGAAGAACATTCAGTGCTCTTAACCTCTGAGCCATTTCTCCAGTCCCCAAATAATGCTTTTATAATAAAAATTTATACTGAGAAACATTAAGTTACTTTACAGAGAAAACCTTTTTATGGTAACTGGGTTCAGACTATTGCTGCTTTTATATTTGTAATGATTTCACTTTTATATTCATATTGATTTCTATGAATTTTTATCAACTCACAGGCTCTAACCAACTACCTTAGCAAAAAAATGAAGCTTAGTTTATTAATAAAACTGAATGTGCATAGAAAATTGACACTTGATACTAAAAATAACAGAAGAAAAAAAATGAAAACGTTTGTATAAGACCAAGTGGACACTGAAGGAACATAGGAGAACGTAACTTTTATCATTTTATCTTTGAGATTATAATATAATTACAACAATTTTCCTTTCCCTCCTTCCTCTAAACCCTACTGTAAGCTCTTTTGGCCTCTTTTTTCTTTATTGTTATTAATACATGTATATATATATGTGTGTATGTACATATATATATTTCTAAATATAACCTGCTCAGCCTGTACAGTGTTACTTGTATGTGATCACATTGATTTTAAAACAGCAGTGCTAGGTTTTAAGTAGTCTAAGTCTATGTCACAATGGCTTTGTCCCTTACTACACATCATGGAGGCCTCTCAAGTCCTTGGGAGAAGGACATAACCAACACACTAAGATACAGTGCAAAGGAGAGAACACATTCCATTTGTATTAAAGTGTCTTTTTATAATTATTCTATTTTGCTATTGGCTATTGCAATAATCTCTTACTGTGCCTAATTTATAACTTAAGCTTCATAAGTATGGGTCTATAGGAGAGACATGGTATATACAGGAAGTCTCGGCATATATTTTCTTCAGATAAAAGAAAATGACTAAAGCAAAGCATGTCCAAGCTGCAAACCACAACCACTGAACAGCTTGGGATCAGAAACTCCTTGGACTGGCACCTTGGATGCCACTCTTTCTAGAGGAACACCTGACTCAGTCTTGATGTTGGGGTGAGAAAACTGGATCTGCCAGGAGTGGATGCTGAACTAAGCCATATTGAGACCTTAGGACCTCCTGCCCTTGCTGGGGAGGAGATGAGGAGAAGAGAGAGTGACTGGAGGGGGTGAGAGGGGTAAGGGACGGATAGAAAATGTGACTTTATTCATAATAATAATAATAAAGAAAATGACTGATCTTTTTCATAGTCAAAGATCTACCAACTTGCCCAGTACCTGTTTGTGCAATTCCCTCCCCAGCATCAGAGGGGCTAGACCACGGAGTGGAAGCCTTCTGTTGTACAGTTCCAATGGTGTTGGTCAACCTTTCAACATCAGCATCAGAAGGGCTAACCATGGAGTAGAAGCCTCTGTTGTACAGCTCCAACAGTGATTAGCCAACCTCTCAGCATCAGCATCAGAGGGGCTAGACCATTGAGTGGAAGCCTCTGTCATACAACCCCACCAGTGATGGTCAACCTCCCAGCTCACGTCACAGGTGGCATAGGTGGTTGCAGAGCACCATAGGGCATATTCGTTGCTATAAACATGTTGTGTGTGCACTGTGGTCCTGGAGTAGTGACTTTACACAATGCTGTGATAAAATGCCTGGACACAGCAACGGAAAGAAGGTGGGGTTTTAATTTGGCTCACAGATTTAGAAGAAATACATCTGTCACGATGTGAGATTTCTCTTTGAAGGTGTTAAATCATGTAATTATAGCCACTTTGCACTTTCTGTGGGCCTTTGAATGTCCCTTATAAGCTCAGGCATTTGAACACTTACCCCTCAGTTGGTAGCACTTTGAGGGGAGGTCATGGAGAGGTAAGTCACTAGGGGAAACTTTGAGAGATTATAGCCTCACCCCACTTCCAGTTCATTCTCTGCTTTATCTTTGCAGTTAAAGATGTGATCTCTCTGCTTCCCGCCCCTAATACCATGTTGCTAGGGTTCTCTGCCATAATGTAATTGTACCACTATGTAACTGTGAGGCAAAATAAACCCTTTTGTAAGATGTCTTGATTACGGTGTTTTATCACAGCAACAAGAAAGTAACTTAGTATGTCCTCTTTATCTGCAACTAAATCTACACACTCTTTATTTCCTTATCAAACAGCACATTTTTTATATCTTTCCACTCATTATAGATCTGAAAAAAGTAGCTAGCAGCAACCATGACACAGCCAGAAAGTATTCTGTCATGAAATTTCCTCCACCAAAGAAATTAGTCCATTGCTTTCAAGTCCTGCTTCATTTAAATTCTGAGGTAGAACAAACCCAGAATCTTTGCTGGGACATCACATAAACGGATGCTTGCTCAGTTCCTGGTACCTGGCTCTTCTCTGATACCTCAGGAGCTGGGACTCCATTGTCTACATTTCTCTAAGAAGTCTGGCCTCTCTAACTCCCACCATTATGGCCCATTGCACTCTGCTTATTGTATTCTAGGGCATCCCTAATCTGCAGCTTCAAAGACTTTCACATTTCTCTCTAGCGCCCCCCCCAGCACTTTGTGACCAGTGAGAATCACTCTGGAGTTTGGCAGGTCTCAGCCTAAGCTCAGTAGACTGATGAGCCACTGCCTTCACCTTTATTTCACTACCCTAGAGCCTGATGCACTAATCTAATTGGCACCTCTGGGTGTAGGAGCCCATTGGGGAGGTTAACACTTAGATGATCATGAAACCTCTTAGACAAATCCCTCTCCTGTACCCATCTCAGTGCTGTAGCTGCTCCGCCAGTCTCAATACTCTTGGAAGTATGAACATTAGCCACTTGGGGCTCAGTCTCTTAGGGTGGGAGAACACATACACTATACATAATGCAAAATGAAGTGTAGCCAGCAAAGACCACTGGTATACTGTAACGGCCTGCCGCTACTTGGGTTGGTGACTCAGGCTCAGGCCTGCGGATTGAAAGAGGACGCACACGCTGACTCAAGTAGCACAGGATGTTACAGTATACAACCCAGGGAGACTGATAATGTGAAGGAGATGGACGTTGATCACTCATCTAGTACAGGTTCAATACCATCATGAGTCATGGAACACAGGAGTCCACTAAATTCTATTGATCTCTTCTCTAGTTTTCAAAAAGCTGTTCCAACATGTCATCTCTTTTTCTTTGGTACTTTCTATTTTCTACACATGTAGCAATAATTTTCCTTTATTATTTCACTTTTAAAGTTTATTCCCATTATGTGGTCCTGTAATTGTGCATATACATGTAATTGTGCACATACATGCCTCCCATTATTGGGCAATCGCCAATCTTTCTTTTGTTTTATGTTTTATATCCTTTTCTTTTTTCTCTACTATAATTTTGGTAGCGTTTTTACTTTGCCTTACTTAAAAAAAGCTTATGTTTTAATTTTTATTTCCTTCTTATATATTCATGTACAAATGTTTATATGTTTGCTTTGAGCTTTCTCATTTGTAAGAAGCATTTGGTTGTTTGTGTTTTCTTTGTTTAAGTTTTTTTTTACACTCTTGTTCTGTTTAACCACCCGTCGATGCTTCTGCAATCTTCTTTGCATCTGTTTAACCTGGTTTGTCCTCGTTAATCTCATTCCAGTTTCTTTTTAATCTCATTCATTTGCTCATCTACATTATTAATGAAAAGTTTAAACAACATAGAGTGTTCTACATTAGATTTGCTTCTTCAGTTTTATGCTCGTTAATACCTTAATATAGGGATTTTCAGTGTTTTTCTGTATCACATACAGTTGGATGTTGCTCTCACAAGTGTTTGACTTTATTTTTGTAAATATAATTGAGAACTGGGCCCACAAGAGTACATCACTCAATAAGATGCTCAAATAAAACCAGAAAAGATAATCCATATTAATGGCTAAGGATCACAAAAAAAAAAAAAAAAAAAAAAAAAAAAAAAAAAAAAAAAAAAAAAAAAAAAAAAAAAAAAAAAAAAAAAGAATCAGGCAACATAACTCCTCCAAACATTATAATGCCTCCAGTATCACATTCAAAGGATGAAACGGATAAAGATTTCCAAAATTTATTGGTGAAAAGTGTTCAGTTGCCTAAAAGACAATTTAGAAATGCCAGCAGCCATGCTGGAAAAGATAAGCACATAGGTGAGAAAGTCTGCATGGTCTGGGTAAAAATGTTAAACAAGGAAAAATTCAAGAAGGAATTGAGATTTAAAAATAAAACAAAACAGAAAAATGTTGAAACAAGAGATAATGGACTAAATAACAAGCCTGGAGGAAAGCATCAACAATACACTTGACTAAATGAAAAATAAGAATTTTATAAAGAGAAAAAGATAAATGACATTCAAATGTCAATAAAGGAGAAAAAGCATCTGATAACTAACAAGCCTAAGAATGCTTAGACTAGAAGACAGAGCTGAGATAAAAAACTAGGAACTAAAGACTTAAAACATCAATTCAATGAAATTATAATGGAAAATTTAAAAAATATAAAAAGATAATACTCAAATATATGAAGCATTAGCTGCCCCCACCCCAACATGCTTGACCAGACAAGAAGCTTCCCATGGCGTATTATACTTAGGATGTCAAAAATACAAAGGAAAGAAGCAATATTATAAGCTGTAGAGAAAAACAGCAACTTTCCTACAAAAGCAAACACATCATAAGTTCAGATCTATCGCCAGAAATCCTAAAAGCCAGGAAAGCTTGGGACAGCGTAGTCCAAGTCCTGAAAGCAAATAACTGACAGCCAAGATGTGCATATCTGGTAAATTTACCTTTCAAAATTGACAGAGAAATGAGACAGGAACAAAGTAACAGCTTCTAGTCATCCAGCCAGCATTGCAAAACAATCAAAGAGACAGTCTTAATCACAAGAAAGAATACATTTTGACAGAAATAGGCTAACATTGGAGTTAGGAAAGAGATCATCATGTCTAAGTCAGTAAGCCAACACATCCCTAATACTAAGAAGGGAGAAATAGAAGAACAAATTATTCTGCCAACCATAAAAATAACAAAAAAACATGGGGAAGTAGTTAAAAAAAACCCCTTTCAATAATAAATGTAAATGTAAATGGCTTCAACTAATACATAAAGAGTTGTAACCTAGATGACTGTTAAAAAAGAAACAAACAAATAAGAGAACAACAAAATCCAAGAAACAACTATTTGTTGTTTCCAAGGAACACAACACACTGGGAAAGATATGTACAGAATGAAAGTCAAAAGACGGGAATCAGTTTATGAAATGAATGGGAGCCAAAAGGTAAGGTAGCTGGCACAGTTATTCTCATTTTGACAAAGTAGATCCCAAAGCAGAATCAGACATATAAAAAGACCACTGTATATTAGTAACAAGAACAAACCATTAAGATGATAAGTTACAACTTGTGTGCACTGAATGTCAGCACTTCTAATTTTACAAGAAAACTAATGGGTTTAAAATATCAGATAGTTTCTGATGGAATCATAGTAGGTGAATTCAATGGCCTACTTTAATGTTTAGACAAGCCAAACAAACTAAAAGTAACCGATTTCAGAGTTAAACTACATGGATGTAACAAATATTCCATCCAATGGATACAGAATACACATTCTCCTCAGCAAAGTATGGAAACTCCTCAAAACAGACAAACAAACAAAACTCCCATATTCCAGACTGATAAGTCTTAACAAATACAAGAGAATCAGAACAGCTTCTTATACCTTATAACATCACAATGGAACACAACTAGAAATAAACACAAAAGGCCTTTTCTGAGTGGAAGTGAGAACGGAACCTTCAAGGGTAGATGATAGGCTCTGCATTAGCTTCTGACTTGGCAAGGAGTGTGGAAAAGGGACGATGAGATGGAGGACTTGGCTTGTTTGTGTGTGACAAGGTGCGTGAGAAAGGCAATGTGTGTGATGTCTCTGCTAACTTGGGACCACTTGGGAGAATCAGAGAGTAAAGGGAAAGAGTCAGGCTGAAGTACAGAAGCTGCCATCCACCTCCCCCAGTGCTGCTTCTAATACAGGAGAGAGAGAACGCACTATTGAGCGTGGAGATAGGGATCTTAGTAAAGGCTCACCAAAGGAAGCCATGTGTGTTTGCTCTTCTGTTGCTGTGAAGTGACACCATGGCCACGACAACTTATAAAAGGAGAAAGCATCTGATTTGAGGCTCATGGTTCCAGAGCGTTCGAATCCATGACCATCATGCCAGGGAGCATGGCAGCAGGTGGGCATAGCACTGGAGCAGGAGCTGAAAGCCTACTAACTGTTCTACAGCTATAAGGTGGGGGGTGGGGGGGTGAGGAAGAACCAGAGGGAGGAGGAAGAAAAGAAAGGAGGAAGGGATGGAGAAAAAGAGAGGTTACTTGGACTTCTTAAACCTCAAAGCTCACCCCCAGTGAACAACTCCTCCAACAAAATTCTTTCCAAACAATTCTACCAGCTCGGGATGCAGCATTCAAATGTATGAGCTTGTGGTGGCCATTCTCATTTAAACCATCTCGCTATAATAATTTAAGGACTACTCTGCTTATGAGCTGCCTGATTGGGAAAGGTTTTAAAACAAGGAATGTAAGACCTTCTTAGGCTTGCTCAAGATTATGTGGGATATGATGACACATGGGTTCAGTCTGAGTCCCACCAGAGAACCTGAGAGTGAAACTACCCTCCCCTCCTCCATACAAAGGATGCACAACAACCTGCAGTAATGCAAAGGAGACCATTCTCTGATGAACTGGCTCATGTGAGCCATTGGGGACAGTTGCTTCCCACTGCCTTAGGTCTGTCCCCATGAATGTCTAGGACTGGAAGACAAGAGAGATGTGGCCGGCCTTACTAGGTTGGGTATGAAAAGAGTTTGACACAGTTCACTGCTCCAATCCATTTAAGTGATTAGATTAATCATATTCATAGGAGACTCTCTTTGCAGGAGAGTTACTGAAGTTGTTAAGCCATCAAGAACCTCAGAAGTGGTATGGGGCTGTAGTGTGGCTAAGACCCACAGTGCTCTGCCATCACTATGAGTACACGAAGCTCTGTGAAATGTAAATAGCTTAGATCATCAGAGTGTAAGACAAATCAAGAGGAGGTGATAAAAAGTCAAATCAGACAAAGGGGCCTTTCCAGGCTACTTAAAGACAAATGTGATAAGATTTGTGTTGAGCTAGAGTTTCTTGGAAAGAAATAGAGTCAGTGCTATCTAAGTTAGTTTTTGGAAGGTTTTAAAAACATGAGCAACAATTAACAGAAGATAAATAATTAAACAGTGCAGATGAAAAGAAAGGTCAAGTTTGACCTACAGGTGGTGTATTCTTACAACCATTTCTCCTTCAACAAACTATACTGGAAGTGGAGATAATTTGCCCAGTTTAGGATTTTTTTTTCAAGTAGCCAGATTTGACCAAAGGAAAGACAAGGACCGTGGTGCTGACTCAGAGGTTTCAGGAGAGGGCAACAGCTCTAACAACAGACATGGCAAGTTAGAATATAATTCTGCTCCCTCTGGGGACTGAGGCAGGCCAAGCAATGCAAAGAGGCCCTATAGAGTCATCAGAGGTGGGAAGATGTTTCGTGGTCCCACCAACAACCATATCCCAGGATGAGGAAACTGAGTAACTTGTAAAAAGGGACTGTGCATTATAGAGAACTGGGTGGAGTAGTATCTTTCATCTATAACACTGATCTCAATGTTGTTCTTTTGATGAAGCAATCAATAAAAGTTATGAGATCATTTCAACTATCTTGGACCTTGCCAAAGTTTCTGTCGTTAGTATCCCGTCAGTTGTCCAAGACTAACTGACACTTGCTTGGAGCAAACAATGGGGAACATTCAGAGATCATGCTGACCTTTTATAAAGTGGGTCTCTTTAGAAGATGCTAACTCTTGAGTCTCATGATTTGTAGAGAGCATTTGGGAGAACAGTTAAGAAATTTAAATGAAGACATTCAGTATGAAAGGGCACACCCACAGGCCACAAGATTTTTGTGTGAAAATCCCAATAGTAGAAGTGGTCAGGTGTAGGTATTTGTGCAGTCCAGTGCAGCCCAGATGAAAAGAGATCCTGTCAGTCAGGAGCCCAGACATACTGAGCACTGCAGCTTGAATGGAAAAGTACTCAGGTATTTGGGAGCCAATGAACACCACAGGCCATAGTAAGCCTAGGCAGCAGCTTACAGCCCTACTTCAGGAAAAGGCTTCTCCAGTGTTAATAGCTCTGCTCTAGCAAGGGAGGGCCTCCCAGGCAAAGTTGCTACAGTGGTCAGTAGAAGGCTTTGCTTTTCTGCTACTGGCTGCTCTCTGTTCAAGAAATATAACAACTTGGCCCAGCCAGGGAAGGTCCCTGAACAGCAAGAGTGGCTTTGCGAAGGGGCTGGAGAGATGGCTCAGCAGTTGAGAGCACCGTCTGCTCTTCCAGAGGACCCGGGTTCGATTCCCAGCACCCACATGACAGCTAACAACTGTCTGTAGTTTCAGTTCCAGGCAAACACCAAGGCAAATAAATAAATAAAGTTTAAAAAAAAAGAGTGGCTTTGCTGTCTCAGCTGATCTCATCCAGGCTTTGCTGCTACAGCTCCAGCAAAAGAAGATCTTCACTCAAACTTCATTCAAGAGATTTATTGGGAGGGAAGGATCCAGGAGATGGTGGCTTTCTCAGCTCAGGGTGGGAGAGGGCAGCAGGGAAAGGGCTGTGGGCTCAGGACTTATAGGGCTAGTTGGGGAGTGAAACTTTCTAGGGAGACTTCCAGGGTAGGAATTAGTCACCTCTCTCTCTCTCTCTCTCTCTCTCTCTCTCTCTCTCTCTCTCTCTCTCTCTCTCTCTCTCCTCCTCCTCCTCCTCCTCCTCCTCCTCCTCCTCCTCCTCCTCTTCCTCCTCCTCCTTTTTTTTTTAACCTTGATTTGGGTTTTGGTTTCAGGGCCAAAGTGTGTTTCTTTGATGCTGGTTTCAGAGTCAGGGCACCTTTCTTTTTGGTTCTGGGTTCAGGGATAAAGTATTTCCCTGGCTCAGGTCTTAGATCCAGGGTGGGTTTCTTTGGCTGGCTACTTTTCCCTACATCAGGGAAGTCCTAGAGGCCTTCCAAACCTTAAGGTGTAGCCATAGCTGTTGGTTACATGCCAGAATTAGACAGCAAGACTCTATTGTTGAAAACCAAACTATGTTTTGGTTTCGAGACATGGGAAATTCAAAATGAGACAGAACTAGAAGTTCTTTCCTTTTTTTGGCTAGCTTTCATGGGGCTGGAAGTTACCATTTGCACTGTTGAGGGAAAATTCTCATCAAAAAAAAAAAAAAACTGCTCAACTACAATGCCTGTGTGTTATTAGTTTTAACATATTAGGCAAGATATACACACAGTGAAATGGTAACACAACTGTTAGGGGTGCAACCATTTGTTTTATGATTGAATTTACAGCCCAAGCTAATAGAAGGAACTTGTGTTTAGCACTTTAAGCCTAGGGAGCTCATACACACCGTGGGAAGATTCCTGCTGTTGTTTTCTTAAATGCGTATAATATGCCTGTCTAATTGCCTTCTCAACCTTTGTGTTTATGACCACGGTTGACATGTCATGTCATCCTCTGTCAGTAATGGAAGAAAACTTATTTGGAAGAGGCATTATACTATAGAGATTCTTAACTTCTCAAGCACCTAGGTATGAGTGACTTCTTGTGGCACAATAGCCCAGTGCTAAGCTGTAAGTAAAGAGAGATAATCAGACATCTCTATTACTGCCATAGAGCCTCGGGATGTTGTAGACTAGGCAGGAAGAATTCAGGAGCCAGAGGAAGGGATAGGATATTGTGTAGCTATTTCCTCCAGGTCTTAAGACTTAGGAAGTAAACAGAACATAAAAGGTACAGAAAGCTCTTGAAACTTACAGGATTCTTAAGGCTCTCCTCAAGGTCATAAATTAGCTCATTTCTGAGAATAGAATGGCTGGCCAAGTTGCTAGGAAGATGTGGAGGATGCTACTGGGATTCAGATTTTATGAGTTTTGATACAGGTACCTTCAAGCCAGTGATTCACTAAGATAGAGACTTCGGTAGAAACATTTCTTAGGTCTCTCATAGATGTCTTGTTTGGAACAAGCGAACATTTATTCATATGTCCTAAAAATGTTGAACAATAGGAGCTAAAGAAAAAATTTCTGAAAACAGTTCCCCGAATGTCCATTTCCCCAGCTTGTCATTTTATGCTAGCTCACCTGTGACGTTTATCAGCTTATTAAAATGGTTTCATTAACTCCTCTTGCTAGTTTGTTATGCAATAGGTGGGGCTCTCAGGCGGAGAGAGAGAGAGAAACTGAGAGGAGAAATCTAGGCTCACTGATGAGCCAACAGCACACAGAGAGGAAACAGGAAGTGTGGGTTGGAAGAAAGGTCACTCCACGTGGTAGAACATAGATTAGTACAAATGGGTTAATTTAAGTTACATGAGCTAGCTGAGAACAAGTCTAAACTAAGGCCTGGCTTTCATAATTAATAATAAGTCTCTGTGTTGTTATCTGTGAACTGGCAGCTCCCCAAAATAGACAACTACACTAGCTTTTCTGTCACTTGGAGATATCTAACCAGGTAAGTGATATTTAAACCCCATTTCTCTCTGTAGAAATTTGTCATTATTTAGATTTGGGGTTATTTGGTTGGCCACTGACCACGTTTCTGTGATGAATTCAAACAAACTCACTCACTGGAAATCTGTCAATGTCTGTGTGCTCCCTTTACCCATTATGCAAGGACTACACTTTGCTGCCTGAGTTGACAAAGGAAACCATTCCTCAGTTTCTCGCTCACAGAAGGAGATGCAGTCTCAGTCAGACATGCAATCCTGATCTGCTGGCCCTCTTTCTTGGAACGATGACCTACTGCTAGCTCACAAGGCCTGCTCTTGTTTGGAGAAGCACATCTGCCTGGCTTTGAGCTTGCCAAAAAAGCCTCACATTGCTCAGCCAGTCTCCTGAGCATGGCAACTTACTCTCATTCCCCATATTGTTAAGAGCTTTGGAAAATGAAAACAAGGGCCAAGCTGTACTTCAGCCTGGATATGTGTCCTCCAACATGAGAGGAAATGGCTGAGGGTGTCATGACTGGAATGGAACTTCAGCAGAAGCCAAATCTTAGGCATTGAGATGGCTGGTGCAAGCCCAGGTCAGTGTGCCACTGCTGTGTGCAGCACCCAGGGCTTGTAGCCCACTGGACCAGGGCTGTAGAGTGGAAGTAAGAACCTCCTGTTTTAAAACAGGCCGTGGATTCCCTTGGTATAGTTGCAGGAAATGGTAGGAAGAATATGACTCTCAGGATGTGTCTAGCTAAGGACTTTACTCTTACCTGAGGAAGTGAATACATGAGTTGCTGAAAGACAAGCCAGCCCAGGAAGAAGAATGTTTGCTCTACCTCTTCCCTGCAGAAACTAGGGATGTAGGAGCTGGGTAACACATGATGAATTTTTCACTGAATGAGCTTGTCTTTCAGTGACAGATAACCACAGGTGTTTGCCTTTGACATCAGGATTTACAGCCTGGCAATTCTGGAGGCCAGGGGTAGAAACTGAGGCACTGGCAGAGCCAGTTCTACCTGAGGACATGAAGAAGAAGTATTCCAGACCCCTCTCCTTAAATGTATATATTTTCGCCTGTGCCTTGGTATTGCCTTTTGTCTGTGTATCTACTTCCATGCATAAAATGATCTTTTGTGTAAGGACTCACCCCAGTCCAGTATGACCTCATGTCAACCAATTTTTCCTTTGCAAAACCCTCCTTCCAAATAAGGTTCTTTACTGAGGTTCTGGATGTTAGGAACACATGGCATTCTTAGAGGTAGGGCACAGTTCCTTCTGTGCCTTCCTTCATTTTAGGGGTGCACTATTGAGACCTGAAGGGGAAATGAAGAAGGTGAAGAGCGCTTCATGGCTGATACATCGTGAGGTCCAACTGCATCATCTGTACTTAACCCTGTGATCAAATCTAGCTAGCTAGAATTTTGAGAAACAAAAGAGAAAGTGGTACATGGTATACAGACAGAGATGCAGGAGTGCTGGGAGGGTGGCTACACTGAGCCTATGTCACAAGCAGGCAGCCAGGAAACAGTCTAGCACAGAAGTGGTCCAAAGTGGGGTATATGAGTCAGAGATGCTTAGCCTGTGGGAGTGAAGTTGGGGAGGAATCCTGCTCCTGAGGACCACGGGGCTGTAGGTGCCATGTTAAGATTCCAGGAAGCAAGTAGAGGGATTTGAACTTTGTGTCAACTTGATCTGCCTTAAATTTGAAGAGGACCACTCTTAGGGTTGGTGGCATATTATAGACAAAGAGGTCCACAAAGCCCTTCCTAGCCTCAAACCTCATGGCTTTATAGTGGTTCCATGTTCAGCACAGAGGAATGACATCATCACTTTCTGTTTCCGACTGCTGCATCAGGTTCTCCCTCCTTCCCTCCCGGTAAGTGGTACTGAGGGCTGAATAGATCTTTTCTCATCATAACAGAGGGTCAACGTTTGAAGAGAACAGGAAGAGAAGAGGGGAAAGAGGAAAAGAAAAGAAGAAAGAAGGGAGGGGAAGAGTGTAAGCTGATGAGATGTGGTTTGAGTTGATATAATGCAAGTCTATGAATACACATGTGTGTACAGAGCAGAGGGGTGCCTGGCATTATAGTAACAAATTTGCTTGTAATATATAGTATGGAGGATTAATATTTATTTAGGAGTATACTATACTCACAATATTAAAAAAAAACTCTTAAGATGATTTTTAGAGAGAGGAACAGTCTCACACTAGCTCTCGTCTACTCTTCAGAATGCAGGAACGAAAATCTGCACCTGGAATTTGATGTTTCCAGCTTTCCATTCATTCTGGCCATGTCCCATAGGGGTCCTGATTCTCAGGGGCTACTAAGGCTCTCTAAATAATGCCTGAATTTCACTACATCTCTCCCTCCTGTCTAACTAAGAACGTTTTAAACTAAGTATAAGACTACATATAATAGAAATCATTATAAGGTAATGTCTGGGGGAGGGTAAGACAAAACATAAGCAAGGTAATACTACAAGTAACAAACAACAAATATAAGGTACATCTTATATTCTAGAATATTGGTAAGTGTCAAGGTATAGGAATTACTTTAAAGCTGTTTATCTTGAATAATAAAAATCTAATACTTGAATGCTTTTTACTAAGAGATGAAATGGTAAAAACCTTAACTGCTTAGTCTTTAACCTTACCAAGATCTGAGAAGGAAAATATATTATCTGAAGGTTGGAGGCACAAAAGAGTAGCTTTTGTGATTCAGGAGAGGGCAGCGATAGTCAGCTACCTGGACAGTCACCCACGGCTTTTTTGTGCAGCAAAATAGTGTCTACTATTTTGGCTACAAATCTATGGTATCTGACAGATCTCCTTAGAAGTAGGCCATTTTTGGAGAAACTGTCTTATTTTGTCTAGGTAGGTTGTGGTAGTCTCTGTCTTTTATCTTGCTTGTCTGGATTGGACAGCAATGGAGGCAAGGGCAGTTCTTTGTCCAACAGGCCATTGTGTGACAAGGAAGACAAACTTTCAGTGGTGTGTTCTTAATGCCCAACGCCATCTCGGGAAAGGAACAACAAAGGAGTTGTCGTGTCTCTCATGGCCAAATTTTGAATAACAAAGCATTAAATGCCATATTCTCTAGGTCTATAAAGAGGTTGAAGACTCTTGTCTTTCTGATATTCTTTTAGTGTGTATCTGGGAAACATAAACAACATGACTATTTTTTTTTTTTAAAGAAGTCACGCTTTCTATCCTTGTATATCCTTATTCAAGATCCCTTCCCCCTCCTGCCACATCAGGTCATTCTTTCTTCTCCACAACTTCCCATTCCCTCCCTGGGCAGGCAGCAGACCATCCCATGGGCCCACTGGCCCAATATTGCTTAGTTCAGTCTCCACTCCTGGCAGATCCAGTTTTCTCCCTACCCCCCTAAAGAATGAGTCAGGTGTTCCTCTAAGGGAACTGGGATCCAAGGAGTAAGTCCAGGGTATTTCTGATCCCAAGCTGTTCAATGGTTGTGGTTTGCAGCTTGGGCATGCTTGGCTTTTTTCTTGTTTGTTTGTTTGTTTGTTTAGAGACCACTAATGAGTGAGTACATCCCCTGCTTATCTTTCTGAGTTTGTGATACCTCGCTCAGGAGGATATTCTCCAAGTCCATCCATTTGCCTGCAAATTTTAGGATATCATTTTTTCTTACTGCTGAGTAGTACTCCATTGTGTAGATGTACCATAGTTTATTAATCCATTCTTCAGTTGAGGGACATATAGGTTGTTTCCAGGTTCTTGCTATTACAAATAATGCTGCTATGAACATAGTTGAGCTAATACCTTTGGGGTATGACTGTGCATCTTTAGGGTATACACCCAGAACTGGTATTGCTGAGTCCTTGGGGAGATTGATTCTCAGTTTTCTGAGAAACCGCCATACTGTGTTCCAAAGTGGCTGAACAAGCTTACACTCCCACCAACAATGGAGGAGTGTTCCCCTTGCTCTGCATTCTCTACAGCATAGGCTATCCTCTGTGTCTTTTATCTTAGCCAATCTAACAGGTGTCAGGTGGTATCTCAAAGTTGTTTTGATTTGCATTTCTCTGATGGCTAAAGATGATGAGCACTTTTTCGGGTGCCTTTCAGCCATTTGTAATTCTTCTGCTGAGAATTCCCTTTTTAGATCTGAACCCCATTTTTGATTGGGTTATTCAAGGTTTAGGGCTCGATTCTTGAGTTCTTTATATATCTTAGAGATCAGTCTTCTATCACTTGTAGGGTTGGTGAAAATCTTTTCCCATTCTGTAGGCTGGCGTTTTGTCCTATTCACAGTGTCCTTGGCTTTACAGAAGCTTCTCAGTTTCAGGAGATCCCACTTATTGATTGTTGGTCTTAGTGTCTGTGCCACTGGTGTTATATTTAGGAAGTGGTCGCCTGTGCCAATTCGTAGAAGTGTATTTCCCACTTTCTTTTCTATCAAGTTTAAAGTGGCTGGGTTTATGTTGAGGTCTCTGATCCACTTGGATTTGAGTTTTGTGCAGGGTGACAGGCTCAGATCTATTTGCATTTTTCTACACACTTGTATCCAGCTATACCAACACCCTTTGTTAAATATACTATCTTTTTTCCATTGAATATTTTGGGCCTCTTTGTCAAAGATCAGGTGTTCATAGGTTTTTGGGTTAATGTCTGGATCCTCAATTCTGTTCCATTGATCCACAGGTCTGTTTTTGTGTGAGTACCAGGCTGTTTTTATTACTGTAGCTCTATAGTATAACTTGAAGACCGGAATGGTGATACCTCGTGAAGTTGTTTTGTTGAGTAAAATTGTTTTGGCAATCCTGGCTTTCCTGTTATTCCAAATAAAATTGAGTATTGTTCTTCCAAGGTCCAAAAAATATTGTGTTGGGATTTTGATGGGCAGTGCATTGAATCTGTAGATTGCCTTTGGTAGGGTTAGGGTTAGGGTTAGGGTTAGGGTTAGAATTGCCATTTTTACTATGTTGATCCTACCAATCCAGGAACATGGAAGAGTTTTCCATTTTCTGATATCCTCTTCAATTTCTTTCTTCAATGATTTAAAAATTTTGTCAAATAGGTCTGTTACTTCTTTGGTTATAGTTACTCCAAAGTATTTAATACTATTTGCAGCTATTATGAAGGGTAATGTTTCCCTTATTTCTTTTTCAGCTCTTCTATCTTAGTATATAGAAGGGCTACTGATTTCTTTGAGTTAATCTTGTATCCTGCTACATTGCTGAAGGTGTTTAACAGCTGTAGCAATTCCTTGAAAAATTTTGTGGGTCACTTATGTACACAATCATATCATCTGCAAATAGAGATAGTTTCACTTCTTCTTTTCCGATTTGTATCCCCTTAATCTCTTTTCATCCCCTTATTGCTTTAGCTAAAACTTGGAGAACTATATTGAATAGATAAGGGGAGAGAGAACATCCTTGTCTAGTTCCTGATTTTAGTGGGATTGCTTTGAGTTTTTCTCCATTAAGTTTGATACTGGCTGTCGGCTTCTTGTAAATCGCTTTTATTATATTTAGGCATTCTCCCTGTATTCCTGATCTCTCCAGGGCTTTAGTCATAAAGGAGTGTTGGATTTTGTCAAAGGCTTTTTCTGCATCTAAGGATATGATCATGTGATTTTGTTCCTTTAGTTTGTTTATACGATGGATAACGTTTACATTTTTTCGTATGTTAAACCAGCCCTGCATTTCTGGGATGAAGCCTACTTGGTCTTGGTGGATGATATTTTTTATACATTGTTGTATCCGGTTTGCCAAAATTTTGTTGATAATTTTAGCATCAATATTCATGAGGGAAATTGGTCTGTAATTCTCCTTCTTTGTTGTGTCTTTGAGTGGCTTGGGTATTAGGGTGATTGTGGCCTCATAAAAGGAATTTGGCAATATTCCTTCAGTTTCTACTGTGTGAAATAGTTTGAGGAGTAACAGTAGTAATTCTTCTTTGAATGTCAGGTAGAATTCGGCACTGAAACCATCTGGACCAGGCTTTTATTTTGGGGGAGGCTTTTAATGACAGCTTCAATTTCCTTAAGGGTTATAGGCCTGTTTAGGTAATTAATCCATCTTCATTTAATTTTGGTAGATGGTACCTGTCCAGAAAGCTGTCCATTTCTTCTAGGTTTTCCATTTTTGTGGAATACAGATTTTCAAAATATGACCTGATAATTCTCTGTATTTCCTGGGGGTCTGTTGTTATGTCCCTCTTTTCATCTCTGATTTTGTTGATTTGAACACACTCTCTCTCTTTTTTGATTAGTTTGGCTAAGGTCTTATGTATCTTGCTAACTTTCTCAAATAACCAACTCTTAGATTCATTGATTCTTTGTATTGTTCTTTTTGTTTCTATTGTATTGATTTCAACTCTAAGTTTGATTATTTCCTGCCATCTACTCCTTCTAGGTGAGTTCGCTTCTAATTGTTCTAAGGCTTTCAGCTGAGCTGTTAGGTCTCTAGTGTGGGATTTCTCTAGTTTTTTCATATAGGCATCTAGTGCTATGAATTTTCCTCTTAAGACTGCTTTCATTGTGTCCCACAAGTTTGGATATATTGTGAATTCATTTTCATTAAATTCTAGGAAGACTTTGATTTCTTTCTTAATTTCTTCCTTGACCCAGAGATGGTTCAGCTGAGTGATGTTTAGTTTCCATGAGTTGGTAGGCTTTCTTTGGTTTTTGATGTTGTTGAACTCTAACTTTAGGCCCTGGTGGTCCGATATGTTACAAGGGATTATTTCCATTTTTTGTATCTGTTGATATTTGCTTTATGACCAATTATGTGGTCAATTTTGGAGAAAGTTCCATGAGGAGCTGAGAAATATGTATATTTCTTTGTGTTTGGATGGAAGCTTCTGTAGATATCTATTAAATCCATTTGTATCATAACCTCTTTTAGACTCCTTATTTCTCTGTTGAGTCTCTGTCTAGTTGACCTATCCAGGGTTGAAAGTGGGGTATTGAAGTCTCCCACTATTAAGGTGTAAGAATTGATGTGGGATTCGAGCTTTAGCAGTGTTTCTTTTAAAAATATGGAATGCTTCACGAATTTGCGTGTCATCCTTGTACAGAGGCCATGCTAATCTTCTCTGTATCGTTCCAATTTTAGTATATGTACTTCCGAAGCGAGCACACATTATATGGCAAACTTAGGTAACGGTGATTTGCGATTTTTATTATTTTAAAGTCTGAAGCTTATATTTTAAAAATAGGCAATCTATAAAAGAGTGTATAGTCTCTGAATGATGATTTTAAGTATCAACATATAAACAAACAAAGGTAAATGTATAGTGCAAAATGACAACGTGGATGCCAGATATATTAATAAATTTACTTATAATGTATAAAAGATTAACATTTATTTAGGAGTGTAATATACTCACGATATAAAGAGTCCTTAAGACATTTTTTTATAAAGAAAAACAGTCCCACATAGGCTCTGATCTATTCTCCAAAATGCAAAAACAAAGACTATGACCTAAACTCTGTGTCCCTGGCTTTCCATTCATTCTGGCCACACCCCATAAAGGTCCTCATTGTCAGGGGCTATTAAGACTCTAAATCTTCTCTCCATAGGTGTTATAGCTACAGTTTTAGTGATCTGTAGCTGAGATGCTTGCCATGTCAAGGGTTAAAAAAGAGTCACCTTATGGGTCTGAATCTCAGATATCAGCTGAGCCTCAACCAAGCAATGGACTTGGTGAATTCCTTAGCATGTGTAGTATCATAGGTCATGCTTTTTTCTTGCTCCTGTTGCTGGTTTGTGGTGCTGGAGATGGAGTCAAGTACTGTCCCCGTGGGCTTCACCCTAGCCCAGAGTCACACTACCAAGTACGTCTGTAGGCCTTGCTGATGTTATGTGCCTGTGAGGAACAGATAACTATGGTCATGTCCACCCAGGGCCCACATAACAGTGGATCTCCCTGGTCTTCAGCCTCTTCTTTTTTTTTCTGTTCTAAATCGTCACCGTGTTTCCATAAGATGTCCTGAGAGCCACACTCTACCCTGTAGTGGGAACCAGGCATTATTCACCTTGACCTAGAGGTATGGCCTTTTGGCCTTGAGAACCCATGTGTGGGTGTGGTCAGGCCAGTCTACAACCAGGAGCACACTGTCTATCTGTCCGCTTTGCTCCCTCACATCCTTGGAGAGAGGACCATACTCATTGCTGGTGCCACTTTCCAGGAATTGCCCTATGGTTCAGTTTCTTGTATCAATAAGTGTTTTGTATAAACCCCTTAATATCAATAAGTTTCATACAAACCCCTTAATATCAATAAGTATTTCATATAAACTCCTTAATAAATATTAATTTTTTAAATAATCAATTGCTGGTGATTAATACCTACTACATTTGATGTGCCCAACATGTCTTGCTGGCCTGACCCAGCAAAAGAAAGCAAACTGGGTGAAGCTTTGCCAGTACCCTTGGCAGAGGCCAAGGGCCACCACATGGCCCCTGGATTACCTATACTCCATTACATATTGCTTCTTAGAAAACTGGATTGTGTCTCTTGTGACTCTGCCCTCCTTCCCCTATATTTATTCTTGGATTTCCCACCGGCTTCTAAGCTGCTTTGCCATAGGCCAAAACAATCCTTTATTATCCAACGGTATTCACAGCATACACAAAGACATCCCACATCACTACCCATAAGCATGAACCTCTCCTTCTTCCACAGAGACCCTTTAGGTATCACTTTCTGTAGGTACAAAGGCCACAGCAAGCCAATTTATTCTGTCTTCCTTTCCCTCTGCCAGGAGCATGGAGTTATGTATCTATGTCTTTACTCCACAAAGCTTGGACTCTGGAGGCTAAGACTTCTGGTTCTGACACTTACTGGAAAGTATCACACCTCTCAGGGCCCTATGTTTGCCTTTCCAGTGGTTCCCTGCAAGCCTTGCAATGACAATGGCAGCACCAGAGCTCTTGGGGACACAGTGGATAGCAGGGTAAGACTCCGATGTTGTTTAGGTATCATGCAGGCCCAGGGCCTTGACTCATTAGAGGACTTGCCAATGGCAATGAGCTAGGCATGCCTGTTGTTTCCTTGCCTGAGAACCTACTTTTCTCACTGGGTGACATTCATGTCCTTGAATATTGCACTGCTCGCTCTGTTTCCAGACGAAGCCTTGGTTGTGATAGTGGACTTGTGGCCTCCCTGAGCATGCAACCCTACATGACCCTGTTCCAGAGCTTCTGTGACCTATGCTTGGCTTCTAGTCTCTCTAAAGCCAGGGGCTCATGAAGAGATGGGAAGGGTCATCTATTTATGTCTTCAACTAAGTCCCTGCTGCATTTTGTTGGAATACTGTGGGAGGAATTTTCCATGAGCCATGAAGGAGGCTATTTTTTCCATGGCTGGATAAAAAGAACATCTGAGTGGGCTTCTTCTGGGGTTCTAGGCATGGGCAGCTGTGTCAAGATTAAGCCAGGAAACATCCATTCCCTAGAGGAGGGTGGGGCCACCCTGCCACTCCGCAGCCTCTCAGGTGCGTGCAGGCTGGAGAGGGTGTGGCTAGAGGCTCTCAAAAGGCTACATACAGGTCACCAGGCTGTGTGTGTGGAGATCCTTTCCAAGAGCTGATGGGAATTCTTTCTTGGGTCTAAAATTCCCAGATGAGGAATGGAGTAGGGTCCTGTGCATGGGAGATTGCATATCCTACAGAATCTCCTGTTTGCCTGAATTTAATATCCTCCTTAGGAGAAGTAGAAATGATTTCAGGGGATGTGAGTGCAGTTTGCAGAATGAAGTTAACGTACATAGCAGTTGCTACATAAGAAACATCTTGATACAGCTTTGAAGAAAGTATGGCGATCTTGTTGACCAGGTATTCTGAGAACTTCTTTTAATATATGGAATCAAGGGAACGTGATCCTGTACATTTTGTAGTATTGTGTAAAGTAGTTGTAAAAAGGAGGGGGGCAGAATTAATAAAAATAGTGTTCGCTGCTATGGTGCACATAGTCTTCCCTGCATCCAGGGGGATCCCAACCCCCAGTACTCCCCTTTAGTGTGATCAGGTCCCCTTTCTTCTTCTTTGGTAGAAACTATCTTCAAGAATTAAGACAATCACTTCTCATGACTGTGTGACCATGACACCCTGTGGCAGAGTGGCAAGGCCTGTACTGTCCTGCTTTGGTGTCCAACAGTGATTCATTCCCAGGATTTCTGTAGATACCAAAGCCTCAAATCTCTTACACAAAATGAAACCGTGTTTACATATAAACTATGCCATTCTTTTGGTATATGTTAGTTCATCTCTAGAACATTTAATATTTAAAGGGTATAAATGATAGGCATATGGTTGTTATACTACTTGATTATGGAATAATGAGAAGAAAAAAGTCTCTGCATGTTTAGTAAACATCTCCTATTTTTATCTTCTTTATTCTTGCCCACTGGATTCCAGTGGATCCCTATTAACTGAAATGCACTCAGGTCTGCAGCTCCTTCTGTTTTGTAGAACCTGTAGATGGATGAGAATTTTAAGAGTATAAAGTGACTGAAACTACAATGTACTGAGCACTGTCACATGGTGGACCCTGGACTAAGGTGCTTAGAGAAGTCATTTTACTTTGCAGAATTACAACCAGTCTCTGTTACCAATCCACATTGAACCCAGAGGCAGGGAATGCTTGTGTTTGGTCTTCTCCCTTAGCAGCCCACAAATGACAGAGCTCACTGTCCAGGTGGAGTCACAGACTGGTGTGAGTGTACAGACTAATGCTGGTCAACCTGGGAGGGACAGATCATCAGAACTTCTAGGGATGTGCAGAGGAATGTAGAACACAGCTACATGACAAAGCCAGATGATGTGTGGGGCTGGAAGGAAGGGGTTCAGGGATCCAATTACCCCAATGTAAGAACTAGTACTTAAATTGTGCCTCTACATGCAGCCAGGAGAGGCATGCTGGGAGAGCCACGCTGGGAGGCGACAGGAGTCTTTTGAAGCTGTGTGTTTGATGTTGCATTCTGGTCTGCAGGGGCTTTTGAGCTATGAACATCTGCCTGCCACCTCCTTCCGTTTATGAAAGGCAGCATCACTGTTGATTCTCAGAGTCTGAGGGATGCTTACCCAGAGCTTCTGACCAGCCTCCAGATTTCTCTGTATGCTCTGTTCAGGGGTCCAGGTGGAAACACTGAGCAAAACACAATTATTATTTTGCTTTTTTCCCCCCTAGAAATCTGAACTGGAAACTAATTGTCCAGTTAGAAAACAGGAAGAGAAATGAAGAGTTCAAGGCCATGGCCAGAGGCAGTTGTCTTAGGCTGACTTGGCCAGGACATCTGAGACATCAGGAATGCATAAAGTCTCTTCCTTAGCTCCAAGGAAGACTGTCACTCTGTCCCCAGAAGTGAAGTCACAGATCCAGAGCAGTAAGAGGTAGAAGGGGACGTCTTCCACCACCACAGGCTTCTAGGAGATATATATGGGTACAAGAGTCCTGAAGGAAGACACGCAAACTCATCACTGATCTTATATGGATAAATTTAGATGAGTCATGGCAAGGTAGACCACTGCTGTTGATAGGTAAACTATAATTTTAAACTATTCACAAGTTTTATTTCTTCATTACTGATTATTGGAAGTTATCACTTGGTTTGGAGAGGAGGGAGTCATCTTTGGAATGATCTAGCAGGGCACCCAGGAAAAGCACAAGTCCTGCCATGTCTGAAGCAGATTCAGAAAAAACAGGATCAGACATCCCCAGATTCAGTCTGCTTAGCCATCACTTTGCTTTGCAAAGCAAGCCAGGATCCAACCTGCCTGAGGGTGTCCGGCTCAGAGCATCTTCCCAGAGCTGAACTTTATTCCTCACGGAGCTAACCTCTGAGTCTTAGGCTCACTTTCTCTGGCTGCAAGTAGTCATTTGTTCTCTGAGTGTCCCTCTGGACATTCTCCTTTGGGAGAGATTACCCATAATTTCCCCAAAAAACACAGAGTTCCATCATGAATCATTAACCTCATGGTTGGCTGAGATTTTCTGCTATTGGATTCGCCAACAGGCAAACATTCCTGTTTACATACCCCTTCTTCTGTATGTGTGAACCACCAGCCCAGCCAGCTGCCCTTGTACTGCATCTCATTGCTGATGAACTCCAAGAGCAGAGCCGTGACATAAACACTTTGCCTGTCCTTTCCATCAGCTGCACTTAGAATTTCTGAGGACCATTCTGTGCCTCTTACTCTTGCTCCTGAATCAGACACACAAATATAACTGCACTAGTGCAGGTTACAGACCATAAGGCTTTCAAAGGAAGAGAAGAACATGCTGGAGAAAGATGAGAGCCAATAAATAACGCCAGCCTTATAAAAGATTGGCAGAGGACAAAGGACACGAGAGCTGTTTATAGTTTGGAGACAGCTGTTGGACGCTTCTCTAATGTGTGAGGAGTAAAACTCGTACAGCTTTCAAAGAGTTCTGAGCTTCAGGGCCTTCCTACTCCCTCAGATTCTGCAGCTATTTGTGTGTATGGGGTTCGGAGGGGCTTTCTCCAAGGCAGGGGCGATGTGTAGGCTTTCATGGACACAAAGGTCAAATCCATCACAGTATTCACTCAGAATAAATCAGTCTGTGTCTCCAAACAGTCATTGAAAATTCTTGTTTTTAAGTCAAGGTGTTCTCCATCCGGTTTCAGCCCCGAGTCAGCCTCAAACTCATTGCAGCTTAAACTTTCTTTCATAATGAGCAGATTTGCAACATTCTTGTATTGTGGGAGCTGAGAATCTTGGGGAAATCATACACACACACACACACACACACACACACACACAGAGACACACACACAGAGAGAGAGAGAGAGAGAGAGAGAGAGAGAGAGAGAGAGCATGAGGATGAACAGAAGACTTCTTGGTGTCATAGTCATGTGTAAATCAGATCCAAGAATGGCTGCACACATCCGATGGTGTTGCCCCCACCGAGCTCTCCACATCCTGAGGGAGACATGGAGTCTGCTTGCACATTCAAGGTGTCTGTTAAACAGCCAAGGACAGTGTTTACACTCGGGCCTGGAAGTTTTCATTTTCTTTTTTCTTCTCAAGTTTGCAGACTGTAGCAGGGGCATTATATAAGAGCCGCACATAAATCACAGCAGTCTCTTTCCACTGTGCAGTGAGGCCAATTTTGCCACTGTAGTTCTTTTTCATTCATTCATCCATCCATTCCACAAGCATAAACAGTCACGTTTATTATCATGGACCTAATATAGAAGTTCACAGGAGCTGATGCCTACTGATGAACACAGACTGTTAGGGGTCCGAGAGACAGAACTGGCCAATACAGAGAACAGAAGCTCAGGGTGAAGCCTGGCCCAAGGCCAAAGAAAAAAGAGAGCATATCTGAGGACCTCTCAGTGTGAAGCCAGGATCCATTTCACAGAGGGTGTGAGGAAGGACCTTCTAGGCAGAGGGGCAGTGTGAACAGAGAAGCACAGCCTGGCCCCTGTGTGCAGTGATTGGAGGCCGTGAAGAAGGAGCAGCCCTTCTTCCTGTGCCCCTTCCAAATGTGCTGGTTAGGCTGAGATGCTCAATGTCACCCTGGCTCCTATGCTACCATTCTCAGTCCAGGTCACAAGCAGAAGTGCATCAGGCTCCCTTAGACTCCCCAAGAGTAGTCCACTTGCCCGGCTCCCAGCATGCCTCAGAACCATCCCTGCTTTCTGCTTTGCGCTCACCCCAAGCTCCTAGAATTTCATTGCTTTTTAGTTTTTTTCTCCTCTGGTTTTTTGAAGTTCACCC
This sequence comes from Sigmodon hispidus, assembly GCA_004025045.1. Lineage (NCBI taxonomy): Eukaryota > Metazoa > Chordata > Mammalia > Rodentia > Cricetidae > Sigmodon > Sigmodon hispidus. Next base: position 97,339 of record PVIH01002076.1, read on the forward strand.
TCAGTTTTTGCCTTCTGGGAATCTCTGTAATCCTCCCTTTCCCACCCCGAGAAGCCCACTTCCCATCCCATAATACCCATGACACAGAAGATCTGCAGCATGCATGTCACAAATCCAAGAGAAGAGTCTCTACTTTGGGAACTCCTTTCTCAATGTCATCTTCTCTGGCAAACCAACAAAGGCACAACTAGATTCAGCCCAGCCTCAGGAGCGCCGAAGAGGAGTCTTGACGCTGGTTATGTTCCCCAGATAGCTTTCATATTTTGACACTAAAGACTCCCTAAGACATCTGACCCTGATGTTTACCAGAGACCATTTCTGCCACCTCATTGCTTATTAAGAAAACAAGGTGCGGCATCAACTTGGGAGTCCCTGTGCGCCCACTTTAGGGATGAGACCTTTGTCAGACCTAGTGCTGACTGATGGGTTCATGGAAGAATTCCTCATCACCCTACCCCCGCTGCCTTGGTGGCCGTTGCTTCTCTTCCCCATCAGGGTCAGTCTTAACAAATGATTATTACTTTGGCCATAAGCCCAGTGACAGATATGGCTTCTGTCCAACTTCTCAGGCAGCAGTCTGCTGCTTCTTCTTCATCCTGATGCTGTAACTTGATAAGGAGATACTGGGGATACAGCAGAATGTAGTTTCAGGCCTGAGGCTCAAATTCTTTTCTCATAATCTGGCAAATGATCCTCAGGAGATACTATGGAACTATCTGTGTCCACAGGCCCAGGAACTGTATCCAGGGAGGGCTGTGGATAGAATGGAAGGGGAACAGGGAACAGTTCACTTTGGATTTCTGAGCAAATTTATGAGGGGTGGCTCTACCTTCTAAGGATTATCCCTCACCTAGTCACAAAGGCAAGGTCCAAGACTTCCTGGCTGAGAGTATGTGATGGTGAGCCATGGCTGAGCCCTTACCAGGTCTCGGATAGAGTTTCCAACCTCATGGAGGCCTAGCTGTTCCCTCAGGTGGGGCTGGCATGAGAAACTGAAGTTATGTGCATTCAGAGTTCCTCCTGGAGGGCAAAGGCTGGCCTGGCCCTATGGTGAGCAAAGTACTAGATAGGTGGAGCCTACATAGAGCCTCAACAGGGCAGAGCAACAGAATTAGAGCAAGTTTGAGCCCAGGATCTGGCTTTGCTTTTCTTTTCATATTTAATCTTCTTTCAGCAAGAACAAGGGGACCCCAGAGGGAGGTGGCAGATGCACTGTAAATTGTCACAGTGGAAAAGAGTCTAGTGTCCCCCCCCCCATGGGCATGCTAAATCCAGTGTGGAGAACGCTGACATCTACTGGAGGGCTGAGGGAATCAGGCAGGTGAGGAGTGGAGAGGGCACTGAGCTGACATCAAGCCTGCCTAGGGGGAAAAGATAGTGTGCTACTATCTCAACCCTGAGCTTGTGGGGAGGCCAGGGGTAGGATATTTCCTGGGTGGTGGATTTGGCATGTCTAGGTCATACTCATGTTCATCATGACAATAGTGTCGGCTAATCTGGCATCCTGCAATGGCCTGGTGTGGGGGCGGTGTTATGAATGGGCAGCATTTGCTCTCCTGGCTATAGATTGCCTTGATGTCCTGGCTCCAGCAGCCTCTGTCCACCAGGCCTTCATCTGGTGGTACCCACTGGTGGAGTGGGCAGTCAGACTCTGAGAAAGCCTCATCTGGGAAGGTCTGAGTCTAGGGTAAGGCTCCATAGGTCTTCTTGCATATAGGACTCAAATTCACAGTATACCTTCAGGACTCCGGTGGTCTGTGAAGCTGATAGAAGTTGGGGATGTGGCTGAGACCCTTCCCTGAAACGTCTTATCCTTGGGACTCCCTGGGAAGCTGAGGGTACTGGGATCAATGGCTGATAGATGAGTTTCATAGGCTCACTTGGTCTGAGTGCACCCAGTCTCTGGGAAAGGGGTGAATTCCAAGCCTAGACCTTCAAGGGGGACTCAGGAAAGGAAGACAGAGGGTCTTGGGAGCGCTTGACTATGGATAACCTCCTGGTTCCACTCCAGAACAATGTTTATGAGTTTGGACAAAGTTTACGGTGGCAGAGGAGATAACAGAAGTGTAAAATTAGGAGCAGAGCCACAGCCCTATAGCTCCTCCCAGGACAACCGAGACAACTCCTCAAGCAACTGCCTCTCTGGTGAGTGTGTGTGCATTCGTGCGTGCGTGTGCGTGTGCGTGTGCGTGTGCGTGTGCGTGTGTGTGTGTGTGTGTGTGTGTGTGTGTGTGTGTGTGTAATGTATATGAGTGCTCTATCTGCATATATACCTGCACACCAGCAGAGGCATGTGATCCTATTACAGACGGTTGTGAACAACTAAGGACCTTCAGAAGAGCAGCCAGTGCCCTTAAACCCTGAGCCATCTGGCCAGTCCCTCCAGCTAGCCCTTTTGATGGGTCCCAGGCCTTTTCTTGAATTTCAGGACTCAAGCTCAAAGCAGGATTTTGAGCTGAACCCTGCTCCCTCTGCACAACAATTTAATATCTCCCTCTCTCTCTCTCTCTAGCTGTTCTTCAGGCCCATAGACCCTATCCTCCTTGCCCAAGCATTGGTCTGGATTGTGGTGAAGGATGAAGCCAGTGCAGCAAGACAGATGTATCTACTCTTATACCTGCTCCAGTAAGGAAGCAGAACCACATTCCACAGGGCTGTAGACAAATGATACTGATGTCCTAGTTAACATTTCACAGATCAAAACCAAGAGTGATAATTCTGGACATAGTAGCCTGCATTGTTGGTTTCCTGACTATGCATTCACTACGTAGAGCTTCAAGTTTAGGTAGTGAATTCCTTGTAGTCTGACCATCAACTGTATGGTCTTCCATCCCACTTAACACTCGGAGAAACAGAACTGTTATTTCAGGTCGAGAAATTGCTGGAGTTTGAATTCAATTCCGGCTCCTTCTGTTAAATTGCTGCAGCTTCAGGGTTAGGATAACCGCCCTCACAGAGCTAATCTCTATGGTGATTTATTGTATATTTAGTAAAATCAGTCTGTAATATCAGAGGACAGAATCAGGTACAGTCGAGCCTTGAAGGTTAGGGAGTGGTGACCCACAACTTAATCCTATCACTCTGGAGACAGAGATTCACCTGCATCTCTGGGAGTTCAAGGCCTAACAGCCAGTCAGTGGTGGAGCATGCCATTAGTCCCTGCACTTGGAAGGCAAAAGCAGGAGGATTTTTGTGAGTTCCAGGCCAACAAAGCAAGTTCCAAGACAGTCAGGACTGTTACACAGAAAACCCTGCCTTGGGGTGGGGGGGGCAGAAAGGCTGGGAAGATGGCTCTGTCCTCTGATATTCCAGACTAATTTTATTAAATATACAACATATCACCACAAATCTCCCTCTGCAGTGAAGGAGGAGCCTGGGTGGACTACGTTTTGTGTGGACAAGATACCCACTAGGACCCTGGATGCTGACAGGTACTTCCAGTTTCATCATTTGCTTATTTTTCTCTGAGGCTGGGTCATTTTGTAATTTTTATTTTTGTGGCTTCAATCCCCATGAATGCATGGAAGTCAGAACGTCCACTTTTCTTCTCTGTTCTGCATGGCTCCCACTAGAACACAGTGGGCACAGGCTGCGGTTATTCTCTGTCTGAAGTACAACACTGCCACCTTCTAGGTTTGCAATGTTGGAAAGTCCCATTAATGTCTGGAGTCAGCTCTCTTCTTGTGAGTGGAAGATGGCTGTAATGTCTGCAGCCTGGCCAGCTTGTTACGGGCTTTGAAATAAGAGAGGGCCTTGGTAAAGTATACACACCACATTGTAAACACTGACAGGACTCAAGACACACGCTTCCTGTGTGCCTTGCTGTGGTACTGGTACCACAGCCATGAGCTCCGTACTTGGCCTCAGCTTTTGTAGAACCCAGACCGGGGAAGAGACTGGCAAGAGCCCTGGGCTGAAGGAATCAGGTTGCCTGGCCTGAGGGAAGAGATGACTCCCACAGAGTGCTTTCTGGAGCATGTGTCACCTTGCCTACTATAGTAATAGGTTTCTGGCCTTTCTAGCCTGTGCTGCAGACCTGCAGTCCCACAGAAACATATAGACACTTATATTAATGTTATGCAGATTGGCCTAGGGTCCAGGCATTTAACTTACTCTTTACTCTTAAACTAACCCATGATTCTTGTTCAGCCATGTGGCTTGGTACCTTTTCTCAAAGCAGCATCTCAGCTCCTTTTCTCTGTGTCTGTTGGCTTCTTATCATGGTGTCTCTCTGGCTTCTCTGTTCTGTTTTTTCTGTTCCCAGAATTTTCTGGTAACCCCACCCACACTTTCTGTCTTCCTTCAGCCAGTCAACATTTTTATTAAACCAGTATGTAGGACAATTATTTACAATGTAATAACATAATTCCACTACAGCCTACCATTACCATTGACCCAGGAATGATCTTTTCAAAGCTCTCATCTTTGAGTATCCTGCTTAGGATGTCTGGCAGACCCCAGGCACAGTGCCCAGACCCTGTGGCCAGTGTTTTTCTGAAAGGAGACAGCACAGTTCTGAACATGGTTCTCTAGATCTTTGTGGGACACATTCATGAAGACAGGCCCATTTGTCTTTATGCAAGGACCCCAGTCCCTCTGCTTTCTGACACCAGAGGTCTATCACCTCAGAAGTAGTCCTGGAGGAAAGGCCACATACCTACCTCAGCTTCCCTGAAGGTGGAATCAGCCCAAGCAGACAGGAAACTGGTTTCTTCCCACTGAGATCACTGCTTAGCCTTTTCAGACCATGGCAGGTCAAAGGTCAGAACCCCCATGGCTAAGGAAGGCAGCTTCTCACCTGTGCTCCTGAGAGATGGAATATCACCACTCCTTGTCGCTCTGTTCAGAGACTGTGCTCTCACCAGCCATGTGGCTCCCTTTCTGCTCTGTACACTGGCTTCAGCGAGCCAAAGGGGCAACTGAGACTCACCATGCACTATACCATCCTGCCTCCAGGCACCAGGGCCAAACATAAGACTGGTGTTTTCCTTTTCCTGGCATTTATTTTTACCAAATCTTGACACTGTTGTCTTTCAAAATGGAGCTTCTTCCATCCTTTGCAATCCACAGCACCCCCACATCCATGATGGGTACCTCCTAACTTCTCACATCTTTATATAACTGTCTAAGGATTCCTGGTCTATGGGTCTATGGGATCCTTGCTGCAAGGCTCACTTCCCTCAGCAGCCAGAGAGTCCCACCTAGAGTACAGCAAAGGCATTCACTTTGTAAAAGGAAACACACACTTAGCATACACTCTTCATATCTTAGCAGCTCTTGAGAGAAAAACGAGACTCTGCACATGCCATTGCTTTTATGGACAGAGAAGGAGCCGTGCATGACCTACAACCTATGAAGACCCTTGGTGGGACTTGCCTGGGACTCTCTAGCCCCCTCTGATGGCATCTGGTGCAGGATGTTTGGGATGCTCACTCTGCCTCCAGCATCTTGGGTGCAGCATCCTTGTCCTCCAGAACCTTTTCTTTCTCAGTGAAGAACCCATTCTGCTACCAAGTTAAGCAAAGGATTAGAACCTTCCCCACTCACCTGTTAAACTACAGAGTTTAGCTAACTCACTTCCTGGGGCTTCCTTGTGCAGACGTACATCTAGCTCCTGGCCTCACAGAGCTGCCTCCGAATGCCTCTTCCTGCCACCCTCCCCAGCTTAGGCAGAACCACTGACGACAGCATTGTAGGCACCTGACCAAACAGACCCTTGTTGGAACTGCTACTGTGCAGGTGTCCATCATAATTCCACAGCCTGCAATGCATTGTACCCCCTCTTCAGCATAGGCCCTGGCCCCAGAGAGCTGGAGTGACCGCTGGCAGTCCCTTAGCCACCACTGACTGCCCAGCAAGGCTGGCCTGAGGTGCCAGGTGTCGCCTCTGAAGGATCTTCCTGGCAGGGCCTGCCTCATGGGTGGTCTGATAAATTGCCCCTGGCTGCTCCCTGCTTGAACCAACTGCATCCAACCATCTGATGATTTTAAAGGAGAGTTTTCCAGGGTCCTGGATCTCATTAGCCATCAAATGGGACTCAGGAGGCTCAAATATGGGTCATTATTTGGATCTGGGCACTAGCTGCTGTGGCCTTGGGACCTTGTCCAGATGGCTTAGCTATAAGGAACGTAGAAGGTTCCAGTCTTACTGGGAAACACTGGCTTGGTACTCTCTGTTCAGCCATTATAGGAAGGGATGTGGAAGCAACTATTTCATGCCTGAGGCATGAGGGGAGCCAAGGGAATAGAATTTTGTAGTTTGTAACCTTGTTTTTTTTTTTTTTTCTCTAAGCGGGTTGCAGTCCTGAATAAAACTGCTGTCTCTGTGAGCCTCAGTGTGCTCTATCCTGAGAACTGGCCCACCACAGTGCCTGACCAAAAGCAGTCCTGTGAAAAATAACAAATAGTCACAGTGGACAGCAAAGGCGTGGCAAATAAGACAGACTCCTTTCTTAGTTTTCATTTAGCATGAAAAAAAATTTAAATGGCCCAGTGTGGGTCCTTTGGTAAACTCTAGTATCCACTTCCTCCATGCAACAGGCACAGATCATGATCATCTTTCTGGCTGAGCGCACAGTGTCAGATCTGCATGAGCATTGTGGGGGCTACCTTCAGTTGAGTTGTTGTAGTTCTGGCAATTGGGGGCTGTCTTAGCTACATGGTGGTTGAGAGAACTGAAAACTTCCATGCTTCATGTTTTCTTTAGGTAAGAGGGATGCAATTGCTTTTTCAGACCCACTGGAAGAATTTGCCACTTTATCGGCACACATTTCTCACAGTGCTGCCTTTACAAGGGGTCTGGAGCTGGGAACCGGCCATTATCCTGACTGTAAAGTAATATGTAGAAATGTCAGTAGTATGTATTCGCAATTTGTAAAGATTAAAATGGAGTCATGTAAAATGTGCAGTTGAAAACAGAGAAGGCCAAAAACAAGAAAGACAGGATAACTAGAAAAAAAAATAATTACAAATGGGGTATATATTAAAACAACTGTATGGATAAACTTTAAATATGAATGATGCGCTAAGCACTCCAATTAAAGACTATCAACATGTGCTAACAAGAGGAAAAGGAGGAGGAGGAGGGTAAGGAGGAGGTGCAAGGGGAGGAGGAGGGGCAGGAATGGCAGTGCATGTGTGTGTCATTAGAATTCCAGAGAGGAGGTAGAAAAAAATGAGTTCAAGGCCAGCCTCAGGCACAGAGGGAGACCCTGTCTCAGTACACCAAGAGTTAGGGGTATAATCCAGAGACAGAATGCTTGCTTGGAGTATTCCAGACAGGAAAAGATGTTGCTCTAAGTGATTTGGAGAGTGGAGTTTGTAACTCTAACAGCACACAGACTGTTCAGCAAAGGTTGTTTTCTAGGACAGGGAGCTGACTCCTCTAAACCCCCAGTATATGAACACCAAGATGGACCAGTCAGGGGACACAGACTGTCAGGGCCAGATCTCTCACTGTAGAAGTAAAAGGCTCTAACGAGCCAGGATTAGGGGAAGGCTAGGAGAATCCCAGAGTACTGTGGGGTTGGTATAAGCCGGTACTTACTAATCAACTAATATGGTATACAGAGAAACAGTTAAGAGTGTGTATATGGTCAATGTACCCACACAATGACATTCCCGTCTCAATTATAATGATTATTTCATTTCACCACTCTGCTCTCCTTTCAACTCTTCCCTCTCTCCTTCCTGTTCCCTCTCAAATTATAGCCTCTTTTTATTATTGTTGTTACATTCATGCACACACAAATGAATATGTAAATATCCACTGAGTCTGTTTAGTGCTGCTTGTCTGTGTATGTTAATTTAGGACTGGACATTGGATAGCCACGTAGGGGGCTCATGCCTGGAAAAGACTACTTTTCCCTCTTAGCTGCCAATTGTCTGTGTGGGGTGAGGCTCCATGCATGTTGGCATGTCACCTGGTGTCCTGTTTTGGCAGCCATACTGTTGAGATTTCATGGCCTCTTTGTCTTATCTAGAGGATACAATCTTGCAGCAGATACCCTGGTCCTTTGGCTCTTACAATCTCTACACTTCCTCCTCCACAATGTCCCTACTAAACCTTAGGTGTGCACCATTATAGATATATCAACTTGGCACCCCATGCTCTCTTGTTCTCTGCAATTTGACCAGTTGTGGCCTTCTGTGATGGTTCCCATCTGCTGGAAAAAGAAGCTTCTTTGATGAAAGATGATAAATACAGTTTACTGTGAGTATAAGGATAAGTATATAGAATGAAATTAGAAATTATGGTGGCTTAGTAAAGGAGTAGCATGTCCTTTAATATCCATGACGAAGGCTGGAGTTGCAGTACCTTGTGTGACTACCCACCTGTTGAGTGGGCGTTAGATCTAACTAGACCACTGTTGATTCCCACCATGATGAAATCTGTCACTATTGTGCTTTAGGGATATCATGCTAAGCTGGTCATTGTTGTGGTTCATAGGCATCATAGCTGGATAGAACTATTGGTTGCTCCCTTCCCTTGGCATCTCACATAGTACCTTTCAGCACCCTGAAAGCTAGTTTTTCAGGGAGACTTTTGGATTAGATCCAGCTGGATTCTGAATTCTATGTTATTCTCCAATGAAAGGAACCAGGGTTCCTTAGAGTTCATTGGTTCTAGAGCTAGATAGAATTCATAGAAGCAAGGCTGGAGCCTCTTCCACTCAGTAGTGGATATGTCAAGGAGCTCAGTGACAGACCTCATAGTGGTCAATCTGTAAAACCAGAGCAACAAAATAAAGGAGATTTGCATCACATCCCAAGGCATAAAATAATTTCCCCAAGATTGGGGGATGTCAACACACCATTGAATTCATAACTAAATTGATAGAGAACAGATAAAGTCCTCATTTGTAAGTATCCCCTGCCCTCTAGAGAAGATACATTATGACCCTACAGATCTTGGTGTGCGTAATAAGAAGTTTCTGACCCAGCCTAGCCCCAAGATTGGACCAACAACCCCAAATAATCACACAAAGTCTTATATTAATTACATGCGATTTGGTCTATGCTTCAGGCTTATTACTTGCTATCTCTTATAGTTTAAGTTAACCCATATTTATATCTATATTTAGCCACGTGACTTGGTACCTTTTCTCAGAGTGGCATTCTCATCTTACTTCTTTTGTGTCTCACTGGCATCTCCTCTCTCTATCTCTCCCTTCCACTTCCCAGAATTCTCCTAGTCTACTAGCCCCATGTCTACTTCCTGTCTAGCTACTTGACCAATCAGCATTTTATTAAACCTATAGGAGTGACAAATATAGACAGTGTACATAGCATAGTCTCATAGCAGGTGTGGGTATCATAGAGTGACCAAAGGGTACAGTGAAAGACATGGAGACAGAAGAGTAACTTCCTAACAACCTGAGCCATCCAGGCTAGTGAACACAACACAGTCACTAGATATGTGTGAAGCATAAGCCTTAACAAGATGTGATGGGATCGCCATTTTACCAGTGTTTATCCACAGTGTGTGGAAGGAACATGAGAAAAGCCCCTTCTGAGGAGGCTCTCTGGCAGGCTGAAGCTGTGTCTCTATGGCTGGAGGGAATCTTGAAACAGAATGTATAATTTGTCACCTGGCCAAGCCCCAAGAGTCACTGTGCCTCTAAGTACCTCTTTACCTTACCTCTTCCAGCCCACCAGACCCCACTGTACACTTTACAGCTTAAGAAATGTTTTTAGAGATATTTTAATTAAAAATATTTTTTTAGTTCTTTGAGAAGTTTGTATGATGTTTGTTGGTCATATACACTCTCTCTTCTCCAGCTCTTTCCAGACCTACCATTTACTTTCTTGCCTTCCCACGTAACTCTTCGTTCTCTTTGTCATCCACCAAGGCCAATTTGTGTTTCCCAAATGTTTTTAGATGTGTGGTCTGTGGCTGACTTATCAGGGCACTCTTAGAAAAAAATGACCTATCAGTTACCAAGAGCTCCTTCACCACAAGTGGAACTTCCTGTCTGATTGGTCTGACTCGGGCTTGTCTTTATGATTTTCTATTAACCTAAAACCATTCTAAAATTAGAGGTTTAACTTGGAAAAGGTGAAGAGAGGTTGTGCAGAGGAAGAGAAGGGACTGGGAATAAATGTAGGTTGGGGAACATGTATATGTAAAAATTCCCAGCTGTGAGAGACAGGAAGACCAGGGAAACATTCCTCGTCAGGAAGAAGTCCATAGAAATTCTTTAAACACATGTACCTGGGGTCTGAATAGATGGCTCGGGGCTTCAGAGCACTTGCTGCTCTTCCAGAAACTCAAGTTCAATTCCCAGCATCCACATGGCAGTTTACAATTGTCTATAAATCAGTTCTAGGAATCTTACATTTTTTCCAAAAGCTTCTGATGGCACCAGGAAAGCACATAGTATAAGATATACATACAGACAAAACTCAAGCACAAAGTGAAGTAATAGGGATCGGAGAGATGGCTCGGAGTCCTGAATTCAATTCCTAGCAAACGCAATGTGGCTCACAACCATCTATATTAGAATCTAATGCTGTCTTCTGGCATAAAGTCTTACATGCAGATAGAGCACTTGTGTGTATGTGTTTGTGTGTGTGCATGCATGTATGAATTTTTTTAAATAAAGCATTAAAAAATATCAAACCAAGTGAGAACAACAAACCATGGACATAAGAACTGCAGGAGGATGATTTCAACATCACATTCTGTTAACATTATTTAAAGAGAATTTTTTCCTTACCAATAACCAACCAAGCAAACACAACTGTTATATTTTTAAATGGAAACATCTGCATTGTCTCGCATAGAGGGCAACTGAAACTATTTTAATGATGCAAAAGAAAGATGCTTGATACAGGCTATGTCCTGGCAGAGAATGGGGTAGGTGAGAAGATTTCATAGGGGTGGAGGCTGAATGTCTCCTCCTCATTTCCTGTGCAGTTAGAGTCAATTGTCAGGACCCTAGCCCTAGTGCAACTGTCATAAAACTAATAGAGTGTGTTAGACTGTTTTTTGTTACTGTAATGAAATAGCTGGAGTTACACAGTTCATTAAGAAGGTTGGCAGCAGGAGGAATGGTTCAGGGCATGTGAGCAGTGGTTGCACAAGCATGAAGACCCGGCTTTGGATCCCAGCACTCGTGGAAAGGCTGGACATAGAGACACACTCCTGAACCCCCATCACTGTGGAAGGTGGGAACAGGAGGACCAATCACTGAGACTTCCTGACCCCCCCCACACACACCAGAGGAGGGAGATAAGGAGGGAGGGAGGGAGAGAGAGAGAGAGAGAGAGAGAGAGAGAGAGAGAGAGAGAGACAGAGACAGAGACAGAGACAGAGACAGAGAGAGAATATGCTGGGAGCATCTAGTGAAAACTGTGCTAATAGCATCAGACTAGCCAGGGTAGAGGAGATGACCAGTGAGACAGAACGCCAGAGCACAGACCCAGATGTCCTGATGTCTAACAACTCACTCTTGGGAAAATCATTAGGGTCCATAATAATCACTTGATCCTTCCAAAACAACATCCCAAGTGACCTAATTATTCTACAGTAGCTTCTACTTCTTAAAAAAATCCCTGCGATTAGTGAATTAACATTATTACACTGTAGAGCAAATCTCCATCAGAGAAACCGCTGGGAACACGTTATATCTAATCTCAGTAACAAAGGCTGGCTTCACATTTGCCTCTGTTAGATCATAGCAGCCACTAAGGAAGACCAGCAAAGCTTGAACATCTGCCCTCTATCCACCTGTGACCCCTAGGGAACCAGCCCCCTCAATACTCTGTTTCTGGGTGGCCTTGAGTGATAGTTTTCTTATGGCCACAGTTGGTGTTGCTTCGGATCTCTATCAGTGTGACCAGATCCCAGATCCCCATTGGCCACCTGCCTGAAGACTGCAGGATGGCAGTGGCTGTATCCCCTGTAAAATACCCCAAAGTGCACACGGTAGCCTGAAACAAGTAGTGCCCAGGCTGCAGTGTGGACAAGAAGTCTGGTCAATATGTCCCATAAAAAGAGTGTTGCTGTAAGAAGACCTTAGGTCACAGGACATTACCCTGTAGACGCCAGAACTCAAATACCGCCTCAACCTCTGAGATTTAAAAACATTTACAGGCTCCACTGAAGAAGGCTGGCGGTCATCACTGTGTGCACTTGAAGTCTTGGCTTCAGTTTTTCAGCAGTGACCTTGGCTTGAAGATACGCCTTTTAAGAGCCGAATCACATTCGAGATTCAGCAGCTGTTTTATGAGGTTATATTTTCAGGCTGCATAGGCTAATTATGGTGTAATCATAAAAAAATCACCTACAGAGCTTGTTAAATTTACAGATGTTCCTGGGTCCCATCCCAAAGGAGGGTCCCGAGGTTAAGTATTTCCACTGTTTTTGCTGGGAGTTTTTGTGGTACAGCCTTAAGTCGAAGACCACAAACTCAGAAAGTGTGCTTTTTCCAAATTCTAGTTCCCACACTTCTTTAAAAATTAGAATGGAGATGAAAGAGGGAGGGCTTGGGAATTTGAAAGCCAAATGTTACAAAATGCTGTTGGAAGGAACCCAGCCCAATATGTCAAGTTCTTCAGCCCACTCTTTATAGGGAAGACAGCTGGTTCCAGCATGAGGAAGGGGCTAATCAAAGTCCTTCAGCCTCAGTGCCTGACCAGCACTGGACGCTGTATCAATGCACAGGGCTATGGGATCTCCCTAGGCAGAGAACAGTGCTTATGTGTATTTAAACAGAGACCTTTTGTTTGGACAACATGTGTTATCTTACAGGGCCCTACTAATGCTTCTGAAGATGCACACCCCCCCGTGGGCCCCCCCCAATGTTGTATAGCTTTTCCTCCTCTGGTTGCCATGTAGCTAGCCTCCTGGGTGTTCAAGCTTGGTGAACAGTCTTCTGCCAGGGCCCAAAGGAATTTGCTAGAATGTAAGGCAGCACTTTCTGAGCAATGTTAGTCCACAGCACTCTGTCCTAGGCTCTGAAATCTCCTTTAATATCAGAAGAAGGATGTTGAGTCAGTGTGACAGAACCACCCTGTCAATTTGATGCTCTAGTGTCTTCCTTAAACCCTGCCACCTTCTTGGACATGACAGTGAAACACCGAAGGAGGCTTTAGGCAGTGATGTGCATGTGGATGGTATTTGAGCATCTGGGTTGATCAGTCCACAGAGATTATTTGCAGTTCTTTCAGCAATCTACATGAGATTGAGGGTTACAGGAAGACAATCCTCTTGTCCTGGTTTATACAGATTGTAAGATGGAGACAGCCTCAACCATGAGAGCAAAGCTGGGCTGTGGAACGAGGCTGTGAACTGTACAGGTTCTGTTGGGATGCCTTTGGTTCTAAGCTCTTCCTGGAGGTGTCTTTGATGACACTGCGGAGTTTCATGGTCACTCAACACTCAGCTCACAAGGCTGAAATGAACTCTTCCCATACTACTCATCATCTTTAGTTTTGTGGTGATGGTGGAGAAAGAGAATAGTGGGAACATTGGGACTACATAGAATTAACCCCTTAGCCTGTTCTTACTAAAGATGGTCTACCAGAAAGGATATAGGGTTTCTTAGGGATGACTAATATTTGACTTTGTTCGGAATCCACAATATGCTAGATGATTTCTGAATATGACTTCACGAAAACATCATAGGGGTCCTACTGTGTGAACCCTGTTTTCAGGTGCATCTGAAGTTAGCTGAGATGCTCACATTCCATCCACATGCAGGTCTGCCAGCCTCAGGGCCTGTGCAGTCTGCTCCTGTTCTGACTGGTGATTCCACTTGAACTGATCTTATTCAACAGCTGTTAATTTTTTTTTTTTTTTAAGATGGAGTCTCACCATGTAACCCAAAGGCACTGAACTTACATTCCTCTTGTCTCAGTGTCTTGAATGCTGACATCGTAGTGTGACTACCTCTCAGCACCAAATATTTCTTGAGCACTTGGACTCTAAATGAGGCCCAGGAGGGTCTTGGAGGCAGAAATCTGAGTGAACCATGGACCATACCTTCTGTACTCTCTCTGTACTGTAAAATAGATGATGTGCATTAAATGCAATGTGTCATCACTGCATGCAAATTAAACTTAACACACTAAGAAAGCAAAGAGGCACAGGATCTCCATCCTTGCTTCCAGGGTGACATGTGGGAGGATGAGGGGCAAGGAGCTGTGTGGTGATATATTTTACATTTAATGAAATCAGTCTGCAATATCAAAGAACACATCTACCCACAGTCAAGCCAGGAGGGTCAGAGAGTGGGAACTCATGCCTTTGACCCCAGTATGGGAAAGACCAGGAGTGGTGACCTATGTCTTTAATTCCACAATTCCAGAGACAGAGATCTTTCTGTGTTTCTGTGAGTTCAAAGCTTAACTACCCAACAGTAGTAGCTCACACCTTTAATCTTAACTCTAGAATTATGATGCAGAGTTGAACTCAGAAGTAAAACAACTGGGTGAAGAAGATATTTAAGGAGGTGTAGACAGACAGTGTGGTATTCTGTAGGAGCACAGGCTGAGGACACTTGAAGCTAGTCTTTACCCTGAGAGTCGGCTGGGTGAGATTTGAATGTGGTCTGTTTCCTCTCTCTGATATTCCAGCTTTTGCCCAATATCTGGCTCCAAGTTTTTATTAAATACAAGCTAAAATTCATGCCTCAGAGTTGGATGGGTTAAGATGCACTGTGGACAGGACCATATCAGCTCCCACACTGCACATCTTTACCATATTTTCTGCATCTGGTAGACTTAGCCATGGACTGGACAAAGCCTGCCCTGTAAGAACCCACAGGTCCTGACGTATGCATTATGGATGTGTGGATAAATGGAGTGAATAACTTCCCAGGCTTGGTGCATGTACACGGTGCCAGGAAAAGCAAGAATATGGGTGAGGAGGCTGGAGAGAGCTGTAGGGTAAACTTACAAGATTTTACTGTCCAAAGAAAAATTGACATTCTGCATTGCAGACAGTGGTTACAACTTTGTGGGGGAATTAGCATTATTTCTGTCAGTACTTTTTAATTTCAAGTTGGAAAGACAGAACCCTCTCTTTATGCCTCACCTCTGCTTACCTCACCTCCCATCATCCTCAGCATCCTCAGTCACTGATTTACCGCATACTGGCTAAGTCCTCATTCTGTCGCAGCTGATCCAATTTGTCTTTGTTTTTAGTTGGTTACATAATCTCAAAAGATTCATCCAAGTCCCAACCCCTGTGACTGTGACCTCAGGTAGAAATTTAGTCTTTGCCTGTGGGAGCAAGTTGCAGTTTGCAGGCAAGGTAGGGAAGACACTAAATGAACACTCCCTTTCTGGGGTGCGGGTAACACCAGAAGCCCAGAGAGGCTGGGGACAGAATTTCTTCCAGAATCTCCCAAGAACACATAGCCGTGACTGTGGACATTCCCCACCTGTAACTGCCAAAGAATCAATGCTGTTGCTTTTGGTCACTCTGTGGTGGTGATCTGTTCAGGTTGCCATGGGGATGAATGGAGTTTCTCCTCCCTCCAGGTTTGCCCCGCCCCCAGCCTCTACGGAAGTTTCATAGTGACCTTTAAAAATACACAATTTGTTTCTGCTTTTCTCCTTCCTGGCCAATGTTTTTCTTAGGAGGAAACCCAAGCCCTCTGTGTCTGTGACCCCGACTCCAAGCATGCAACCCATGCCTGGAGAGTCCTGGCTGCTTTCACTGTGAGGAGATGCTTGATCTTTACTCGATGGCTTTCCTTTCCTCGTCCTCATCTTGGGAGCATAGTGGCCTGGATCACCTCACTGTGGCCCTTCACACTTCTTCATGAGCAACAGGACAGCAGTGTCTTACCTTAGACTCCTGGTCAGAAACACAGATGCTCTAGAAGCAGAGGCATCTGATGTGGGGTGTCTTTCTGTATGCTGTGAATATCATTCGTTAATGAAGGGGCTGTTTGGGCCTATAGCAGGGCTTAGAAGGATGCCAGAAATCTGAGCATAGATAAAGAGGTTAAACTAAAAAAGAGGCCATCCAGCCACCCAAGAAGCAAGATATAAAGAAATAGGTAAGCCATGGGCCACATGGCAGGATAGATTATTGGAAATGGATTGAATTAAGATGCAAGAGTTAGCTAGCAATATGTCTGAGCCTTAGGTCAAACAGAATAAAATTATTATAAGCTTCTATGTGTTTCTGTGGGACTGGGGGTCTGGATCACTGGCCAGCCAAGCCAGAAACCTCATTTTACAGGTTTGAAGCCCAGGCTCACAGAGACTGCCACTGTACGGAACGCAGGATGTGAAAACAAGTGTTTGTTACATAAGTGAAAAAATACAGACTCGATTAACTCAGATGTGGGGATAGCCACAGTTTCTGCTCCCTGTCACCAAGCAGAGAACAGAAGAGCATGATGGGAGTGGCCAGCAGAGTAGGAGATACACCAGCTGTGCTTCTCTGGGAGAACATCTAAGTCTCACTGAGATTAACTAATAAAGCAACAGAAATACTACACGTATCACAGAATCAGCGAGAAGATCAAGCGGATGTGGACTAAAGAGGGAGGGTGATACGTGCTCATTATGGACAGTGATTTAGACTACCTCAAGTCTGAAATCTAGACACTGAACAGCAACAACCCCTTGTTTTTCCCTTCACGAGAGCACGTACAAGAATGACCTTGGCAGTGGAAGCCACCCTAATTATTTGTGCAGAACAATAGCCAAGGTGGAACAGAGGGCCATTTAAACACGGGAGAAGCAATTAATCACAGCCCACTGGAATATTGATTTTAGTCCTGAGCTCAACTTGCTTTATATGCAGGAAATGAAATGCTGTAATTATGGCAGTCACTTGAGACTCCGAGTCCTGGCTCCAGTTTCCCAACTCTTCATCACTGCACTGTGGCTATGGCAGTATGACGCCTAACATCTGGCTGAGGAGTGAAAATGCCATCCATTTTCCACCCATGACTCACCATGAATATGCCTCCTCTCCTCTTCTTCTGATAGGAAGATATAGATAACTTTCATGACTTCACGCTTTTAAGGGTCCACTTCAGTGGTGTTCAGCATATACATTCACATTTCTTTGTTTTGCCATCACCACTCTCTATCTCCAGTAATGTTTCTTAACTCCCAATATCATCTCTGCACCCATTAAATAATAAATTAACTGTTCTCCCTTTTCAGCCTCTGCAGTCCACTGCTGTGAATGGTACTGTATATAAGCGAACTCATGCGGCTCGCAAACTCAATCCATACTGTTGTGTATGCTGCTTTTTTTTAAGGGGTGAATAATATTTCACTGCTTATTATTAGTTTTATTGTGGTGGTAGGGATGGAACCCAGGTGCTGAGGTACTCTATGCTGAGCTCTGCCCTCCCGTTCCATTCTCTTGTTTATAGATCACACATACCACCTGTTGATAGATATTTAGTTGCTTATACCTTTCTGTTTTCGTAAATATCCCTGCAGTGAACAGTGTGTCCTATCAATTTTTACCCAAGTCTTTGACTTTTGGGGAATGTGTCTGGAACTGCAGGATCATATGGCAGTTCTTCTTCACATTCTTGTCAAGGAACCATCATGCATTTGGACACTTGCAGGGTTATTTGTGGATATGTGCAGGGCACAGCATTAAAGGAAGAGAGGACATTGGCAGGATCAATGCCATGCTTGCAGGGAGCTGGTTTGTGTGCCTAACTCTGGCACTTTCTCCTTCCTCCATGACGCTTTATTGACCCCTCCCCCAGCCCCCAGGCATCCACAGGAAGTGGTGGACACTTTCTTGGCTTCTTTCTGGAAACCTTTCTGTCTCTAGCTCTCTCTCATGACTAATTCATATTTTCAAACTGAGTGTTCAGTAGTTTCTGTTCTAGAAAATTTCATTTAACCCAAATCCAAAGGATTAGCAAACAGTTAATGTTCCTATATAGGCAGAGGGCGTGGTGGGGAGGCAAACCGAAGTTTCTGTGAAAACCATTGGCGGCACATGTGTGGTCAGCTAACAGTATTTTACAGCTAGTAGCCTGCCTGGTCCCCCAGGGCATGAACCCCCCCAGGCCGGTTTTAAATGTTGATTTGAATCTAAACACCTAATTACTAGTACCTGTCAGGGGATGTGGCTCCAGAGGCTGGCTGTGTGGCTGCCAGGAACCAGACAGTGGCTGATGTCAGTGACAAATAGAACAGCTCCCTGTCCTGTGAGATGGGACCAGTGACCTCCTACAAAAGTGCCCTGTGGGAAGAATATTTATTTCCGAGCTTACTGGCTTATGTTTTATACCCGGCACATTTTTGATATTTCCAAGGTGATATTGTAGCAAAAGCTGATCATCCAGTGACAGCGCCTGGCTCCAGGGTTCCACTGTTCATCCTTTGACATCAAGAGCAAGACATTGCTGAACTTCTACCCACTCGAAGTCCGAGTCATTATTTCTGCTGGAGATAATTCTCTATGTGTCTTATATTTTCTCTGTGAATTGAGTGAGAGTCTGAGTTTGTTCCAGAATGAACTTTAAGTGTATACACTTAGCCTGGACAGAGTCAAGGACAGACATGGTTATTGTTCAGTAAAATAAAAAAATGGTGTCTCTCCCCTCCAGTGAAGTAGACTTAGGTTTGCTTATAAAATACTTAGGTTTCTTGTCTATGGCAATACTATATTTCTCTCCTGCCTTTCCCTCCTTCCCTCCCTCCTTTTGTGTGTGTGTGTGTGTGTGTGTGTGTGTGTGTGTGTGTGTGTGTGTGTATAAGACCCAGTTATATAACTCCTTCAGGCCATAACTACATGCATAGTCTTTCTTTTCTTGAGATCAGACCTCTCACTGGCCTGGAAGCTGCCTGGTGGGCTAGACTGGCTGGCCAGCAATCCCTGGAGATTTGCGAATCTGTTCTTCACTCGAACTTCTTATTGGGATCTAATACTAAATTCTAGGATCAGACTGTGTGTTAAGTCATGGAAAAAAAAAAAGAGGACATAAGTTTTGTGTTGTTGTTATTTTTGTTTTTTTGAGACAAAGTTTCTCTGTGTAACAGCCCTGGTTATCTGGGAACATACTCTGTAGATCAGGCTGGCCTTGAACTCACAGAGATATGCCTGCCTCTGCCTCCAGAGTACTGGAATTAAAGGCGTGTACCACCATCATCAGGTTTGACAAAAGTTACTTTTAAGGCTCAAAATGGATCCTGTATCCTGTCCATTTTTCTGGAAATGTGGTTAATATCTTTATTCACTTCTCATGTCTCATTTCTAGCTGCCTTCTTCCTATGAAGCCACACTGAAGCCTGTGACCCAAAGACTCATACTGGTGCTTCCCAAGCACAAGCCAATTTCCCTGAATATCTAGGGATGCAGGGGTTAAGCCTTCATTTGGTTGAAGCTGCAGGATCCTTTCTGAGGGGCAGAGAGAAGAATGAAGTTCCTCCTGTGGTTGATACATCACTCTATTTATCAAGTACTGATTGCATCCTCAGATACGGCCACATTTCCTAGTTCACATACTGAAACTGGTCATTGATCAAAGACAAAGTCAAAGAAGACATCTGCACATGCTATTTTGTCAGAGGTATTCTCCCACTAGACATTCTCAAGGCTTGCTCCTTATAGATGGTGAATCTCCAGACAAATCTTTTCTAAATTTGACCTTGGAGATGGCTTCCCAGCTCCTGTGATTGAAGCATCTGAACGATCCCATGTAGAGGTATGGTGTGTCCTTACCATACCTGTCACCCACTGACGAACTCTGAGTTTTATTGGTTCCTTTGTCTTTCTGTTCCTACCACTAGACCTCCTTGTTTCTCCATTGTTCTGCCTCATTTCAAAAATGTAACATGATTGTTTGATAACTCTGTACAGAATGATTACATGACTCCATTAGGCTCCAGGCTTTTGAGAGAAGCTTTATCTTGGCTCTCTGCTAGCATCGGTTCAGCAGAGAGTGCCTGATGGCTGTCAGCTTGAGGTCTGAGCAGCACTCCTGGCCTCCATAGCCCAGGCCAGGCATGTAAATCCCACAGCTGCATGTGAACCAGTTTTACAGCTGAATCTCAAATATCACCAATAGGCTCATGTTTTGAACATCTGGTCCCCATCTACCAATGATATTTTGGAGATGGGGGTCTGTCCTTTCAAGGTTACCCCTGTTCCTGTTCTTGATCCAGCTTCCTGCTTTCTGCTCCACCAGCATAGAGGATGATCCACCACATACTTCTGTTACTAGGAACTCTGTGGTACCTTTTCAAAGCCAAGATGAGGTGAAACCGTGCACCAAAACTATCTCCCTTCAAAAAATTTATTTTTGTCAAGTGTTTTGTTTATAGTCTAGAAATGAGGATCACTGAGGGCCACTGTGGGTTGCCCTTTTTCTGATGGGGGAAGAGCCAGGACTTCCGGGGCTACTATATATCCATAGAAGACTAGAGCATGGCTTCTCAAAGCCATTCTCTACTTTAATTGGTTTATACTTAAGAGTTTTTACATGACCCTGGGCATACAGATATGTAGGTATAATATATATATTTCAAACATTTACCAATCATAAGTCATAAAGAAATTTATTTTAAATCAATTATTTGGCTTGTATTTATTTTTATCATTTATTAAAGATAAAGTAAAGTTTTATATTAATCTGGATATGTTTATTAATTTATTTTTGTCTTGTAATATTATGTACATATATACATATAAATACATATTTTTTTCTTTCTTTTTGAGACATGGTGTCTTTGTGTAGCCTTGGCTGTCCTAGAACTAGCTTTGTAGACCAGGCTGGCCTTGAACTCACAGAGAACTATCTGCCTGTTCTTCCTGAGTGCTGGAATTAAAGGTGAGTCCCACTATTGCCTGGCATGTTTGTTTATTTTTACATAATGATTAATTCTAGAATAATGAATATTTGATGTCGCAGGGCATGGAGTGTCTTTGGTGTCTGTCAGAGCTGACCAGCACTTTGAATTATAATCATCAGTGCTCACAGTTGCTACTTCACTTACACAGACAGAGCAAATAAACAGAGAAATATGTTTAAGGGTCATTTCAGAAGTTGTTGGAAATTCTGCTCTATTCTCCTTGGGAGAATTCATTTAATTACTTCTTTAACAAAACTCAAGTCAACAACTCAAACAATAATGATTATTTTTTATTTTACTGCTTTTATTTTCACTCACATGTGGCTATGTAAAATGAATGGTTCTGTGAACCTCTGCACAGAGAGCGTTCACCCAAGATCATTAGAAACCACATTACAATTTATAGCAGTAGCAAAATTACAGTCATGAAGTAGCAAAAAAGTATCTTATTGTTGGGGGTCACCACAACGTGAGGAACTGTATTAGATAAAGGGTAGGAACATTAGGAAAGTTGAGATCCACTGTGAATGTATACCACATATATCATGCATCTGGACATTCATGGGGGCCTGAAGAGGGGGATGGATGCCTTGGTGTTGGAACTACAAGAATCTAGGAGTTTGCCAAAATAGATGCTGGAAATAGGAAGTCCTCTTCATTCCTGAGCCATCACTCCAGCTTCCTCAAACAACAATTTTTTTAAAAGTCAAACATCAAGGACAATACAAGCAAATGGTTTGATCTTGAGAAAATTCTGTCTTTGTTTCTCAGCATTAAACCAGTGTTTTCTCTGAGCAGAAGGTTGTGTGGACAGTGAGAACACTGTCATTTATCACAGACAGTAAGTACTTCCCACTCTGAGCCAAGGTGTTTCCATGCACCATGTGGTGGCCTACAAGCGTAAATCTATCCTGTAGATGGTTTCCAATGGACTTCAGTAGCAAAAGGAAGCATGTCCTGACCAGTGCCTCCCGCCAGGCTTTCTTAGACATGCTATACAGACCCCACCCTCCCTTCACAATCACATTTGTGGCTCTGATACTGAGATGTAAACTCTGAATGTGTTTAACTGTAAGTAGAGGAAAGGATCGGTGATATAAGGGAGGCTGAGCATTTGGAGCCATCTGAGCACTGCTTGGACACATGACTTGTACTTCATACTCTTTTAAAGGCAATGGAAGACAAAAGTGAAATTTGAATTTTAGTCACAATAGGCCAGCTAACAGATCAAAATGATGAAGGTGTTATATATACATATATATGTTATATATATGTGTGTATATATATGTATATATATATATGTCTATAAGTACACATTCTCATTGAACAAGCATCCTCAACTGGGAACAGTTCTTGTTCTGTTATAGCCCTGCTATAGGGACATAGCACTGTTCCTGGGCATTTTGGATTGTCAGAATCCAGGTCTTCATACTGAAGCTCAACATAATGGTCCAGCATCCTACAAGCACAGCACAGCCTGAGGCCAAAGATGAGCTGTTCTGTGAGGCAGTTGTTTTGAGGCTTACAACCCCAGGCCATACCTATTAGCATCTACATGACATTTAAAGATATTGTCTTCAGGTTCCTGTGAAATAAAACATGGAGGTATAATTGCCTCCATTTTAGAGTGTGGTTATACTCAGAGAAGAGGGGTGAAATGCATAGACCATCATGGAGCACTTCTCAGGGATCACCTTCCCCCTGACATCACTGTAGGTGTTCCTTTGCCAGGTGCATGTTATATTAGTTACTTTCCTGTTGCTGTGACAAAAATACCCTGTTGAAATAAAGTAAATGATTCTGGGAGTCATGGTGATAGAATCAGGAAACAGCCGGCCACGCTACATCCTCTGTAACAGGCAGAGACACTGGAATGCTTCTCCTTGGCTCACTTTGTTCTCTTTATACATTGGAGGACTCAGTGTTAGAGGTTATATTTAAAGTGGGTATTTCAACTTAATTAACCTCATCTAAACCTCCTTCACATACATATCCAGAGGTTTATTTTCATGGCAATTCTCTTTTTCTTTCTTTATGACTTTATTTTTTGTGTGTATGTATGTGTATGCATATGTGTGTGTGTCCAGGTCACCACTCATGTGTGACATCACAGGGCAATTTGCACAAGTCTCCTCTTCCATGTGGTTTCTGTGGATGGGAAATCCAGTTCTTCAGGCTTGGAGGCAAGTGCCTTTACCCAGTGAGCCATCTCATGCCCCCATGGTCAATTGACAATCAAGATTAGCCATAGCACCCACACTTCCTTATTCTATATTAATTTATTTAAAAGGAATAGTAATTTCAATATTATTGAGGATCAACCATATGCCAGGCAGAGAAACTGGATTTTTGCTCTCAGAGAGGTGATGGCTTGGCAGGTAGCAGACAAGGTAATACATAAACAAGGCATGGCAGGTGGTGACAAGGACTAAGATGAGTCAGAGATGGTGGGGTTGGAGATAGAGAAGCTCTACAGCATGACTGAAGATAACCGAAGCCCTTGGGCGTAGGTCTTGCTCGAGAAGTTCCAGGTGATTGACAAGCGTAAATGTCTGCGGTAGGATCTGTGTACCTGAGGAACTGTGGTTCACTGACCTTACACAGGAGGGAAGAGATTGAGGGATGAGAGCATGGATGGGAGACAGGAGAAGATGACATGGGGAGAGATCCTAGACCTTTGGAAGGATGCTGGCCTTCATCAGAGAAGCAGGGAGCTACTGGAGGGTCAGAGAAGTGTCTGGGTTTCACTCTATCACTCCAGCTGTCATGTAGGAACAGACCACAGCAAGAAAGCAAGGTATTTGCTCATTTATGCCAGTAGTCTGATGTTCTTTAATTTCTTTAATAAAAATTTGTTTTGGTATAAATAAAAAAATGACGTTATATATAAAAACCAAAGAGAACTCAAGGCACGAGGCTCACTGGTGAATGAAGAGTGAATCAGGAGGAGACAGAGGCATGTAAAAAAGCTCTATGTGCCTCTGGAATTTTCCCAGTACTCATCCCTTCAGAGACTATGTACCACAGCATAGTAGTCTTCCAGACAGTCCCTACCTAAATGCACAGAAATCAGATGTTGTGGAGAGTCAGGGGAAGACCACCATTTCCAGGCTAAGCAAGGCTGCTCCAGTCAAGCCAGGAAGTTACTCTGTCTGGGTGAGTGTACATTTCACCCTGGCTTTGCCTGTGCTATGACAATATCAGTCCCTGAAGTTGGGACACAGGGACTAAGGTTAAATGTCTCACAAACCCAGTACTGATGTTTGTCCAGAAACATAGAATCTACACAATTGTCCCTGGTTCTGGAGGGATGTGGAATTTTTATTTGTTTTGTATAATGAAGCCAAGAATATGGAGAATCAATTAGTATCTATTTTAATTTTACTAAGGAAAAAGTACTGTCTGTGGTTGGGCCTCAGAGTTTCAGCTAGAACAAGTGGACGAGGTGGCCGCTATCCCTTTGTGTTCCTAAGAAGGTAATTCTTAACGGGAGGAATCACAGTGTCTGTCATGTGTAGCTTAAGATAGATGTCTCAATTTGAGAGCCACATTTGGACATCATGGTATTTCTCACTGCTGGTTTCCATGGAGTTTCAGAAGAATCCATGATTTTCTCAAGTTAGGAAATGAGTAGTTCTCAGTGCTACTCTTCCAGGTTTCTGTTTTTGTCACTGGTTGTTTTTGATTTTCAATGTTAGAGCATCTTATGAAACTGGATAGAGCTTTTGGAGTCTGGAGATACTGAAACAACAATGAGAAGTCCTCTGTAGGTCTCCTTGCCCACACCCCTCCTCTGGGTCTCCAGGGTAGGAGCTGAGGGTCAGGGCTGATTCACTGTCCCAGCCAACTCTTCCTTGTTCAGTAAAGAATTTCCCCATATGTATATCTCTACCAAAAGTGGCCACTTGAAAGAAGCACAAGTTTCTGCAGATATGGCAAGGCATTAATCTTGGTGGAGACGGGTGTCCCCAGAGTCTCAGGCATGCTACACTTGGGTCCAGTTTTCCTTCCGTGCAGTTGATCTCCAGCCTATGTGATAGTGAGCCACTGGCTTTGGGTTGCCAATAGCTTTAAGGTCATTGAATATATAACTCATGAGTAGCATCCTAATCTTTTGCAAAGTTGCTGAATGAAAAAACATCTGGGAATGCAGGCTGCCTTGAGAGGAGAGCTAGGGTGCCCATTCTCTCCAGAGTGGCACGGGAAGAAGCTTCAGTCTATGGATGGAGGGAGTTGAGCCTCCCAAGTAGCTACTGACTGTACCCTTCCATAGGCTACTTGAGTCTAGGCACTTCTGAGCTTCTGTTTCCTTCCCAGCATCTTGTCGCCACTCCCCTATGTCTTCCATCTGTGGATGGTTGTAGAGAACAGACTCACCAGGGCCTTGAAAACTGCCTAGTCAGAGGATATTTTCCCACCTCAGCTCATGGGCTAGCAAGCAGGAAAGGCAAGAAGTTTGAAGCCACTTCTGTTTGAATAAAAACCATTACTACATGTTTCTCATCTGTTGTGGTACACTCCTTTCCTAATGGATTCTTTTATATGATATCTCAACAAAAAGTGCTTCTCTTTTCCTGATGGGTGTTGGGTGTTGTGGTCAGACCTCTGAGTCTGCAGGTTTCCTACCTGAGTTCCTGGACCCCAGGCCACACTCGAAGGCCTCCTTGAGTCCTGCACTGGCTCAGTGGGACAGACATTCTCCCCACAAAGGAAGAAGTATCTTTTTCCTGCACCTCTAACTCATCATGAGGTTATTTTCTTCCCTCTAATGTTTTCATCCCGTGGTAGGTACAGACCACCAGGATGGATTGGGGCCTTTAGAAAAGTCAGCCCTGACCCCAGCCTTTATTCTGCTCCAACCCCCACCCCACCTGACCAAAAGCTACCAGAGAGCTTTGCCTGGTCTTGCCTTCCTGCTTCCAGAAAGAGGGTTCCATCATTTCCTACAGGAGACTCATCTCCATTTATCATCTGTGACATTTATAGTGGGGAGATTGGGGTTGTTGAGATTCTGGGGCTGGTAAATGGGGCTTCCTGGCTCTAGGAACAAAGTTCTAAGTAAATCAATACCCAAAGGGTATCTAGGAATCAATAAAGCAGGAGTCCGATGTCTCTGTGGAGATCCAAGACACCTGAGGCAGGTGAGATGCTTGTTTAAAGGGGCATTCCTTACCAGTCATCTAGGGCAGATGTGCTCACAAGTAATTAAGTAAGCACGCTACAGCTCTCAGGGACAATAGCAAATGACTGTGGGGAAAGCAGGCTTTTTTATATAACAACTCTCTTCATTGATCCTCTCTTTATTCTTTGTAAATAATAACTTTGTTGATATGTAAGTCATATACTAAGCAATTCTCTTATTCCAAGTCTATGATTTAAGTGTTTTTGGTATATTCACAGTAAGTGGCATCATCTCCATCACCAATCTAGGACACTTGCATCACTCCTTTGAAAAATCCCCTTTAATACTCACACTCTTTCCCAAGCCCTGGACCTCTTCCTAGGTAGTCACTTTCTGTCTCTGCAGATCTGCATATTTGGATGGTTCATACAGATGGAATGATATACCACCTAGTCCTTGGTAGTTGACTCTGTGACTTAATATAATGTTGTCAAAGTCTCAGTAGGCATTAATGGCATTATGGTCTCTGATCTGGTCACACAGCTCTAACCATTCATGATTCCACCTTTACTGAGTGCCTTTGGTGTATTGGTCTAAGGGACGCATGGTCCAATAGTAATGAATTACATTCTTTATAAGAATGCGACTAAGTACAACCCAGCTAAATGACATGGAAGAATCAGGTATTGATTTGGAACAAGGATATGTACTAGGGAGAAAGAGATGATACAAATGTGTTGTACTCAGAATACTGCTGATATTTGTGAAGTTTCTTCATATCTACATATGAAGATATAGGCTCTGGAAGGATATAGTGATAATGTTGATGCACACACAAATCCACTGTCTTTCTCGTGTACTGTTTTTGAGTGATAAGAGCATGGCTGTCTGTGAAATTGTTAGGCCTTTCATTCATCTCAGTCTTGCCTAAAGAAGAATATTATTCAGGATGATGGAAATTCTTGGCCTCCACATTGATGTTTCCTTAGCTTTTCCACTAAGAGGCTCAGCTTTTGTCCTCCAGGTCCAACAAGGAAAAAAACAAACAAACAAAACCAAAACAAAACAACAACAACAAAAAAACCCATGTCTCTCCTTTCCTAAAGGCTTCAGGCAAGACACTGGTTCCCTTCTCACCCCCCCCCCAGACCTTCTTGCACCTCTAGGCTGTTTTACGTTTGTCCATCTTGTCGTCTGTCTGGGAAATGTAGTCTTGCATCTGTCTCATTCCTTAGATCGCAGATTCCCAGCCGCTGGGCCTCCACCCTCTTTGAATGCTATTGGAAGGGAGTAAAGGCAGGGACAGGATCAGCCAGGCTCTGCAGAGGTGCAAAGAATGCCACACCCAGCAGCAAATGACCTCACAGCAGCTTGAGAGGAGGGGCAATGGCAGCTGCCTGGATGGGGGTGGTGTCCCCGGGGAGCCGTTGCCCTCTCTTCGCCTTGTCTGAAATGCCAGCGAGTTGCCCAAGCAGGGAGAAGACAAGATCCCTTGGCAGGCTTCCTGGCCTTGTTTATGAAAGGGAAAGTCATCTTTATTACATTTCATTTAGAAAGGGGGGGTTTATAAGAGCTTCATCTGGTGCTCACTTCAGAACAGCTGTTCAGCATTACCCAGGAGAAGGACAAGTGACTGTGGCCTGTGCTTCATGCCAGAGAATCTGAACAAATAGACTCAATGGCGTCTCCTGTGACAGGCAGAGTTCCTGAAGCTAGGAGGGTCCTTCCAAATGGTCCAAGTCTAAGCCACAGTGGCCCAAATTCACACACACACACACACACACACACACACACACACACACACACTGGACAACGGGATTTCATTTGGTCAATAGCTCTTTGTTGGTTCTGATTCTGAGCCTGGTCCAGGAGTGATCTCAGAGGTGAGACTGATAGGACCTGCCAGGTTGCTGTGGATTTTCCACTCCAAGAGAGGGCTCAAGGCAGAAGTTTAGTTGCCAAAGCCAGATCCAGTTCCTAGATAACTTAAGCAGCAACAGAATGTCTTGGATTCAAAGGGGCACACCCAGAGTTCATGAGGAGGTGGGCAGGCAAGACTGGAGAACTGACTGGAACCAGGTGAGAATGGGTGACGGGAAAACAGCCCAGAGAAGCAACCACAGAAATGTTTTTTTGGATGTGATTACTGGGCCTTTCTTTGGCTGCCTTGGGTATTTTCTCAGTTCTAAATGCGTATACCTCTTTCCAGTTTCAACATACCTCGTTCAAGTAATTGGTTGGCCAAATCCAGGTCACCTGCCTGCTCTCCAGCTGGAACACAGAGCTAGCTGGTTCCCAGGAAAGAGGACAAGGCCAGACACAGCTTCTTCTTTGCTCCTCCTCAGTACTAATCATTGCAGAAGGTGGGTGTGATCCCTGGTGTGTAGGGCTTCTCACCGGCAAGCAAGCAGTCATCTCTGGCCCAGACAGCAGCTGGGTATCCTCTAATCCCACTCCAGCCAACACAGTCTACTGACGTCAGAGACACGGGTTGGGGGCTTTGAGCACAAGACTCCCCCGATCCTGTTCCTACCTCAGATGCCAATCACGATCCTCAGAATATTTTTCTACCTTGCTTGGGACCTACTGGCAGGATTCCTGTGGCATACCATTGGCTCACAGAATGCAAGGTGACAGGCTGACTAACTTGTTGGGAAGGATGCTTTGTAAGATATTATTGTAAGACACTTTCCTGGAGATACTTGAACAAATGTCAATTCAAACTTGTAAAGTACCAAAGTAACAATTCTGCAGAGCCCAG
The DNA here is from genome assembly GCA_004025045.1 of Sigmodon hispidus. Lineage (NCBI taxonomy): Eukaryota > Metazoa > Chordata > Mammalia > Rodentia > Cricetidae > Sigmodon > Sigmodon hispidus. The sequence continues at coordinate 126,017 of PVIH01002076.1, forward strand.
CTTGGTCAGTTTCTGAGTTTGCTGTGGTTGCTTACAGGAGAATGAGAGATTTCTTATGGTAGATGATTCAACAGAGGCTACATCACTGGACCCCCCACCCCATCATGGGCTACAGCTTGTGAAAGCTGGACCCTTGGAAGCTCTCTACATAACTTAAAGTCATTTTTATGGGTCATAGAGTCCTCCTCAGGCAGGTTAGTGGCCCATGACTCCCCCTTGGCAGATGTTGATTGCCTCTAAAACCTGGGGAAGAGGTTAGTGGCCTTTCTCCCTTTCACCCTCCCAGTCTGAGGAATTCATTTACTTCTTGAGTCTCAAAAGCCTCCTCCCAGGGTGGACTATTTCAACTGAGATAATTTCTATTCAGGTCTCCCTTCTTCTGCTTCAAAGATTCATTCCACTCTCTCTTCTACGGTGTCCCTGACCTTGGAGGGGTGACATAGATGTCCATCCATGGCTAACCACTGGGCTCCTAGGCCACAGCAACTGCCATTTGTTCTCAGAGGCTTCACTAAAGGTTATAAATCTCTGTGATACATCATTCATTGCATTTTTTTCCATGACTCATTGATATGGCCAACAGTAATCTATTGTCCTAAGCATAGACGTTTAGAAGGCAGTTTGAGGTACATACCATCATACCATATTCAATAGCAGTGGCCTCCTCACTCAGGCTTATGACCTTCCTAGAAACAAGTTCTTGTCCTGTTTAGTATTAGACATGAGTTCCAATCCTCACACATTTCGGTGAGCTGTCTCACTTTCTGTACCCCATGGTATTGCAATAGGCTTCTTGAGCTTTCCGTCCCCTTAATGGGTGGGACTTTTTGGCTCACACTGCTCTGATTTGCCCAGGGCCAAGAAGAGCAGGGTCCTGCCCTTGGCAGCTTCCTCCATTCTGACAAGCTTTGGGTTGAAGTCAAGCCATTGTCTTTCCTCAACCATAGTTGCTGTGATGGGCCTTGGTCTGGCAGGGTGTGGGGAGTAGAAAGTACCACAGCTGTAGCCACTCCTGTTTTCTCTCTCTCAGCCACATCTGGGCTGGGTGAACGAGTTCCAGCATCAGCATATTTTTTCTGCTGGAGAGAAATATGCACAGAGTGCTCCAGGAGCATGACTTCCCACCCCTGGAAACTTAGTCTTTTCACTTACATAAAAAAAAGGCCTTTTGCATACTGTTGCTTGGGCTTTAAGTCTCTCAGGAGCAACTGGGAGATGGTGCTGCACCTTTAAATCCCAGCACTCCGAGATGCAGAGGTAGGCAGATCTCTGTGAGTTCAAGGCCAGCTTGGTCTACAGAGTGAGTTCCAGGACAGCCAGGACTACACAGTGAAACCCTATGTCAGGAAAAACAAGTCTCCCAGGAGTTTACACAGCATTGGTTTTCTGTCAGAAGAAGTATTTTGGTATGTTGTCTAGAGATCATTTTTGTGATAATTTGGTGAAGAAAGTACCTGTCTTGCTCTTATCCAAACAATCTGTCTGAAGTTAAAGTAAATAATTTTGGATTAAGTCCACTGGCAGAGGAAATCTCAGAACAGCCTAGTAAAGACTCTGTTCTGTGATGACTAGTGTCCATTTCTTATAAAAATTTATAATGAAAAGTAGCAAGCTGAGCAGGGTAAATTGCAAGAAGTAAATTTTGATAAGAAAGAGACTCAGGAAGTGGAATGTAGCTAAATCCTGTGTTCAGGTGATAAAAGGATTACAAAATGAACTAAAGAAAGTGGCAACCTCAGGGCAATATCTCACACAGCCAAATTTTTAACTTGTGAAAAGGAACTCAAGAAAAGCTTAGAGCCAGGCATGGTGGGGTCACACCTTTACTCCCAGGAAGGCAGAAGATGGCTGATATCCTAGTTAGAGGCCAGAATGTTCTACAGAGCAAGTGCCAGGACAGCCAAGCTTAAGCAGTGAATAACAGAAAGCTGGTGAAGATATAATTAATTGAACGAGGGGTCCATGTTCCAGCCCCAGCAAACAGCAGAACTTGGCAGCTTCGACCATAGCGTTTTGGCTTTAGAGTTAAGGATACAAGAAATAACTTATGGAATTTGCTCCTGCACCTAAAGAAAGCCGCTGAGGTTAAGCATGTGTCAGGGGTGTCCCTAGTGAAGAGACCATTGCATGAAGCTGTGAAATCATAGCCTGGTTTGCCCTGAAGAATGCAAGAATTTAAAGATGCCAGGGCTGTGAGATACCTGTGGAGGAGAGCTGCCAACAGGAAGTGAAACCAGCCCACGAGAGAGAAGTGTGTTACAGTCAACAAAGCTGAATGGAGTTGGAGATCTGAAGAACGTTTTAGCATCAGACATGGAGATGCAGAGTTTAGGGTTTGCCCACCTGGTTTTTGGTCTTGCTTTGGTTTAGTGTTTTCTCAATATGGTTTCTTCCCTTCATTTTGGGATGATAAAGTATATCCTGTGCATTTTGATTTTTATGTAATTACAGTTAAGAGATTGCATGAATCTCAGAAGAGACTTGGAACTTTAAAACATTGTTGAGACTGTGACAGACTATGGGGACTTTTGAAGTTGGACTTGATGCATTTTAAATTATGATATTGTTACAAGTTTATAGGGAGTGGGACGTGGCAATTTGAATATAATTGACCCCCATAACCTCATAGGGAGTGCCACTATTAGGAGGTGTGGCTTTGTTGGAGTAGATATGGCCTTGTTGGAGAAAATGCGTCACTGTGAGAGTGGGCTTTGAGGTTTCCTATGCTCAGGATACTGCCCAGTGTCTCATTTTATTTCCTGTTGCCTGAAAAGTAGCAGTCTCAACTACTCCCCCAGCATCATGTCTGCCTGCAAGCCATCATTCTCTGTGCCATGATGAAATCAACTGAAACTCTGAAACAGTAGACAAGCCACCCCAATTAAATGTTTTCCTTACAAGATTTGCCATGGTCTTGGTGTCTCTTCACAGCAATAGAAACTCTAAGACAGTATACAACATACATCCCATAGGTTCTGTGGAATTTAAAAGTTGTAACTGAAGAAATGTGAACAAAGACAAAATATATATTTTACAAATATTTCACTGTTCTTTTTCAGTTAAAAGAAAAAATTGGTGGGCAATGGGACCCTGTCAACAGCTAGGCCTTTTGTCCAGATTTACTTTGTCCTGTATTATTGACCTTCTGCTTACAGAACAGGGAGACCTGATATCTTTTATTTCATAAGCTCTATGTGGATTTTGGCAGTTAGAGAGGTTCAGATATAAACACATATATTTCTTCCAGGACTTGGTAGAAATCAAGCCCTGGACGCAAGCTATGGGAGACTGTATCTGCAAATGCAGATCTTGGAGAATGATGCTTTTTAAGTAGGTGTTTGTATTTGCAAGTTTTACTCTTTCAGGGACATCATTGTAAATTCAAGCACTGGTCAAGGTTACCTTATCTTCTGGGCACTGTCAAGGAGGAATCTTGCGAAGAAATTATTTGGCTTGCCAATAAAGTAGAAGAAATGCATTTATACTGTCAAAAAAAACTAAAGTCAACTCTTGGAGGGTCTTCAGCCAACTAGGATTTGGAGTTGGGACAGATGGAGCTGTCTGTCACTTCCTCCTTGGTTATAACAGAGCCAGCCAGTTCCTATGCAGAGGGAATGGCTGCTGAACTTGCTGCCAAGCTTTGGGGGGTATTCTCATGGTTTTTCCCTTCACACGTGCGTGGAGAGATTCCTCAGGAGAACACATCCGATGGGTGTTTACTTTATGTCTTTACTGCTTCAAATGGCTGTTTCTCACCTTTAGCTACTCCCTGTGTATTTGTTTTGATTACCCAGGGAATAGGAGCAGATGAGACTTGACCATTTCCTGGAGTTGATATTCTGGGGAGGGAGCTGGAAGCATAAGGGGCAATCAGAATCCAGAGTCAGATCTGTTCTCACTGGGTAAATCATAGGCTCCTGAAAGAATGTGAGCCACAATATCTCTAATAGATTTGGGGAAGTTAAGGCAGACTTCATAGGCTGGGGTGCTACAGAAAGAGGAGAAATGAATAACGTGAGTGTTCATGAGAGCAGACTGGATTCTGGAATGACAAGCTACAAGCTGGAGTGATGAGGGGAAAGAGTGGCTGGGGTCAACTCTTGGGCCTCCTCGTGGGGGCCTCTGTTGTTGATAGGAGAATGAGGTACAGGATTTTGGGGTACTAGAGTAGAAAGGGGTGAGTTCTAGAAAGACTGTTTCACTGTCAATTATCAGGAGGCACTCCCCAGTTAAGAATTTGAATGCTAAGAGCTCTGGGTGAGAGAATTCTAGCTGACTGTCTCCAGTACCTGTGACATACCCACAGGATGGAAAAGGTTCACCCAGAGACCCAGTGAGATAGAGGGAAAATTGTCCTAAGACAAGACTCAAAGACACCAACTACTAACACACAGGTGGTTCCAAGCTCCTGGGGGCCGGCCGGAAGTCTCCAGAAAACAGCCAGCCTTTGCTCCAACTTGTAGCTCCCTAGGATATTCTGTATTTTCAGAGTGCAGTGGCGATTTGATTAGCTCAGTTTAGCTAGGGAGACAGGGTAGGAAGAAAGGTTACTCTTAGCACCCCAGCTGTCTGAAGCTCTACCATACTTTTGGTATGTGTTTCAGCATTCATATTTTGGAAACAATCCAGAAATTCACAAAGTAGTGGTATTTAGAGGCAGGGAGGGCCTTTGGGAGATTATTGGGACGAGATGAGGTCATAATGCTGCTTCCTATTCCATGATGACACTGGTGGCTTTGAAAGAAGAGGAAGAGAGATGGACACTGGCACGCTCACTCTGTCTTGCCTTATGGCATTGCATGCTGCTTCACTACTCTCCACGGGCTCAAAGGTCCTCACTGGCTGCAGCTCCTGGATCTTGGGCCTCCATAACTATGAGCTGAGTACACCTAATAAAGAAAATGAATGACGATGGACTGTGGCTTCGTTTACAGGAAACAAGAGCCTGGCTGCGATTTCAAGGGAAGTCCTAGACAACTAGATCACTGCAGAAACATTGAAAAGCTCTCGTGGGAGTGAGCAGAGACAGGTCTTCAGTGATGAAGAGTGAGCAGAATGTCAAGACTATGAAGCAAAGAAGCACCACCACCTATCCAGGAAAGAACATCTCTGAGTGCTGGTGTGCTCACCAGAGCATCCGAGACCAGGAGTAAGGGCATACAGTTCTCTTAGAGTGTTTTTAATTGTTTATTGAATTGTCATACTGCACTTTCATAAATGTATGTGAACTGTGTGTCATTTAAAATAAAGCCAAGCAGGACTGTAGTGACTGCCCAGCTCACTGCTTCTTTGCAGCCTAGGCAAACACTACTTAAAAAACAAAGTGAAGTATCTAACATGGAGGCTATGTTAACTGGTTTGACTTAATCATTCCACAACTCATGCATCAAAATGTCAGTGAATGCTATAATTATTTACAAGTTATATCTTCTAAAAATGAAAATAATATGTGTTTACTTGCCTTAAATTAAAACATAACTTACATACCACACATTCATCTATTTGAATTACAACACTCAGAGATTGATAAAGCCATAAGGTTGTTCAATTATCTTTACATTTAACCCAAAAATATAGTCACTGCCACCTTAAAGAACCCCATAGCTTCAGCTGCTGGTCCCTTTTTCTATCTGCTTCCAAATCCTTCTCACTAATGCGCTTTTTGTCATGATGTATTTATATGTTCTTGACACTTTATATAAAAAAGCTCATGTAATCTGTGGCCTTTGGTATATTTTAAACTCTTATTTAGTTCATTCAGTCTATCACATGTTGATATTGTATTTCATCTCTTATAGTGGAATAATATTTCTTTGTGTAAGAGTAATGTATTTTGTTTATCCATTTCTTTCTTGATAGACATTGGGTTGTTTCCACTTAGAGTTATATTATGAGTAGTATGCTATGTACCTTCATGTCAAAGTTTTTGTATAAACATGTATTTTTAGTTCTCTTGGGTCTATAGTTTGGAGTTGGATTTCTGGCTCATAAGTAACTCTATATCTATGTTTAGTATTTTGAGAAACTGCCAATTTGCCCCCATGTGAATGCACTATTTACATCCCCGCTCAGTGATGAATGAGGATTTCAGTTTCTTCATGGCCTTCCCAGAATTTCTCCCTAACTCTTCACTGTACAGCTAGCCTCACTGCGTGAAGAGGTGCTTCGTTCTGCTTTGACTTGCTATCTAACAGTGCTGTCTTAGATCCTTTTAATGTATTTATTCACTACCATCTACTTTGAAGAAAGGCCTGTTCAGATCATCTGCCTATTTTTAATTGTGCTATTTAGCTTTATTGGGAGTTTAAATATTCCTTATTTATCTTGGATGCAAGCTCTGTTTCTAAGATGTGAACATAGTGCCTCTGTCTTCAGGAAAATAATGACAATAAATGCTGATGATGGTGTAGGGGAAGAGGAGCCCTTGAGCACTGCTTGTGAGATTGTAAACCAGTACAGTCACTTGGGAAATCAGGATGGAGATTTCTCAAAAAGCTAAAAATAGAATTATGATATGGCGCAGCTATAAGACCCCTGGGCACACATCCAAATGGCACTGTCTCCAACTACAGAGATCCTTGCTCATTTGTGTTTATTGCTGCATTATCCACACTAGCAAGGAAATGGAATCATCCTAGATGTTCATCATTAGAGAAAATGACAATAACAATGTGGAACCACACACAATGGAATTTTATTCAGCCATAAAAGAAAAGGAAAATAAATGAAAATGGGTGAAACCAGACAATACTGTATTAAGTGAGATAAGCCAAAGTCAGAAAGAGAAAGGTTGCATGTTCTCTCTCATCTGCAGAATTTAGCCTTCAGTGTCTGTAAATGTATTCCCATGTGGGTGTGAGTACATGGGCAGGGAATTAGATGAGACTTTAAGGAAGACGGGCAGGGAGGGTAACACACCACATGATGGTGGACAGGGGCAGGAAGGAAAGTGGAATCAAAACCAAGTGTGCATAGAATGCCAGGAAAAAAACATCTGCTAACTGTAAGATAATTACAAATGTAAATCAAATTAAAATGTAAGCTATGCTTTCTAGCAGCGTGATAGTGGTGCATGCCTTTAATTCCAGCAGAGGCAGAGGCAGGTGGATGTCTGTGAGTTCGAGGCTAGATGGTCTACATAGCTAGTTCCAGGATAAACCCTGTCTCAAAAGCAAACAAATAAAAATCCTCTCTAATTATCAGCGTTTTCTTTACGTTGTCTCTGAAGTACACATTTAAAAATTATCTTGAAGTTATTTTAGTTTGTCTATTTTAGGTGTTTCTTCCTGTATTTGTGTGTCATGTTGAAGAAAATATTGCCTAGCCTGCAGCCACAAATATTTACACCTTATTTACTTGTGGGATTTTTTTTTTTATAGACTCTGTTCTTACATTTAGAAATGTTATCTGTTTTGAAATAATGTGTTTTTAAAGATTTATTTTGTATGTGTGTTTTTGGGTTCAAGTGTTTGTGTGTGCAGATATCCTTAGAAAACAGAAGATATAACATTCTCCTGTAACTGGAGTTACAGGCATTCTTGAGCTTGTATTGGGGGATGTAAAGGCCCTACAGGCTTTTAAGGGCCTGAGGGCCAGCCTGGCCTCAGCCAGCTCAGATCATTTACAACTGGTGCCTTAAAGAATGCTCTCATAACTCTTCCTCATAAGCCATGAGAGCCCCCTCAAGTAGGCACTTCCTTATAATTCAGCCTGAGGTTTGCATGGGGACCTTAGCCACAGAGGTGGAGTTCTGATGTGAAATAACCTGGACTAGGGAGAAACAGATGCCATCAAAGCACAGCCCTTCCCCCTGGCTGGGTGGAGGGTATATAAGGCTTGCCCCTTCCCAAAATAAATTGAGATTGCTTGCTTCAACTTGCTCCTTAGGCTGAGCCATTGTTCTCTGTGCCTATTTACCTCCCCTAAGGGGAACTGGTAGGGATGGAAAACAACAGTGAGTGTGGGTTCTGGGTATTAAAACTGGGTTGTCTGCAAGAGTAGTTAGCACTTATAACCACCCAGGCCTCTCTCTAGTGTTGTATTTTGTTAATTTCATATATGGAGTGAGCTAGGGCTCTCACCTCATTCTCTGCATTTAAATCTCCATTGTTTTAGAACTATTCTTTGAAAAGATTAGAGATGCCTCTGTCGTTCAGAACATTTGCTGCTCTTCTATGGAAATTGGGTTTGATTTTCAGTACCTAAAAGACAGCTTCCAACCATCTGTAACTCCAGTCTCAGGTGGTTCAATTTCCTTTTGTGGCATCACACACATATATGGCACATAATCAGACATGTAAGCAAAAGAGTCATACACATAAAAAACTCTAAAAGGGAAGGGATTAGGTTTTTCCATTAAATAACCTTAGCAGCCTTGTCCACAATCAATTGACAGTAAATTTGAGAATCTCTCCATTCTATCGATCCATATCCTTTTTGCTGTTTCAGCATCATTTTGATTACTGTAGATTTACAATAAGTTTAGAAATAGAGAAGTGAGTTTTCCAGTTTTTATATTTTTTTTAGTACTGTTTGGGGCATTATAAGTCTCTAGAATAAGTGTGCTAATTTTTTTCAAAATATTTGAAAATATTATTTCCTATTATTATTTTGATAATAATTATATTCAATTTGCAGATGAACTTGGGGAAGGATGCAATATGATATCATCAATCCCTCCAATCTATGAGCACAAGATACGATTCTAGCTTATTAAGGTCTACTTGCGTGTATTTCACATCTCACTGTTACATGTATCTTTTATACCTTTGATCTGATTTACTTATTATTTTATCCCTTTTCATACTATAATAGGCAGAATTGGCATTTAATTTTTACCTTAGGACTTTTTTATCATCGATGTGTAGTCATATACTTGATTTCTGTATGCTGATTGCATATCCTGCAGCTCTGTTGAATTTATTTAGCAATTTCATGAATTTTAATATTAGTAGACTTTTAGACACTTCTATGTAAATCTTCTGTCATAGCATCTGAATCAGGCATGATTTGAATTTTTCCTTCTTCGTGTGTATCCTGCCCCGTTGCACTCGCAGCTCTGTGTGGGACCATGAGATGGAGACAGGCTGTCTTGACCTCCTTCCCAGTTTAGTGTAAAAGCATAGAGTCTCTTATTGCTTGTGGTGTCCACTCTGGGCTTTCAGTTTCCTTTCTTCAGGAATTTCCCTTCTACTCCAGGGTGGAGGGGTGTTTTGTTTTGTTTTTATTAAGGGAATAGCATGTTGATTTTGTAGTTCAGAAAGAAGAAAAGGTCTCATCTGGTAAGTCTGTGCCTAGCAAAATTATTTGGGAATGAAGTTATCTAAGTAAAGTGAAGGAATATAGCTACTAGCAGTGATTTCCCTGAGTACTGGTTTAAAAATTTTGCAAACAACATCAGAAAAAAAATAAAGAAAACAAACTGGAATGCATAATCTTTATTTACTCAGGCTTTAAAACTGTATTTGATGACTGAAGTGAAAATTATGACATTTTAAAGACAAAAAATATTTAACAAGGGAGAAAGAAGATAATACTACATGGAATATCTATAGATCCATCTTTACCATCTACATCTATTTATCTACTTATTTATCTATCTACCTATCTATCTGTCTGTCTGTCTATCTATATCTATCATCAAATATATGTAAATGTGGAAGGGAAGAAGGAGGTCTTGGGAGGAACTAGAGGGGAAAGGGAGTAACAATTTTGTAAACAGTAAATATGGTAATCACAAAATTTCCAAAAATAAAAATAGACTTGAGTTATGAAAAAGGATATAAAGCTAATTGTTTTTCTAGTTTCAATCATGTCATAGATTTTTCACTTTTGCTAGCAGATAAGTGCATTAAAATATATTCAGTAGTGAAAGTGTAAAATCCACTGTGAAGTTCCATTGGTTCAGAATGCCTATTCTAGCTGTATAGAGGTTCACTGAGATATATAGACTGTGGGTCTGGCTAATTTCAGTGTGTGATTTTTTTTTACTTCCTAGTTTTTTATAATAAAGTTAATTGAAAAGGAAAAAAATTGCACCCATTTTATAGCTAAATAGTATTCCACTATTCATATATCCCACTTAAAAAAAACAAATCTCATTCATCAGATGATGGGAAAATACATAGTATAAAACAAAAGAAGTATGTTTGGGACCATTTCAAAAATTGTTAAAAATTCTGTCCTAATTCTAAGCCAAAATTCATGTAATAATTTTTTTACATGAAACTCAAGTAATCAACTCAAACAGCAAATTTTAAAATCAAGCATCCCAACACAGCACAATCCAAAGATGTACTAACTAGGTACTTATAAGCAGAAGTGTGATAGGATAATAGTAAAACCCTTGTTTTCCTGTAATCAACCCATTATTCTTCTAGAAGAGCAGAAAACTTTGTATGTTACATAAATCCACTGCAGTCAGTGTCTCAGAAGGGCCCTGAATCTGACCTGAGCCGTTTCAGATAGTGTTAGGAGCCATTGAGCACAGAGAACACTTGATGTGCAGACCCTCTTGTAGGAGTGGAAGGCAATGGGGGGTAAAGAGATGAAGGGGAGCGGAGATGAGTCCTGTCGGACTGGAGGTTCATAACCGAGAAAAGTCAGCTCTCAAACTTTATTTGGCTAAGATAGAAGAATACACTAGGAAAAGGTTTTCTTGGGGAGCCCTGGGTAGGAGGTCACATCACAAATAACAAATTTGGAAACAGTCTTTTCTTTTTCTAATACTCCTTTTATAGACAAGGCTACCGTGTTCACCTGGCCAGCAGTGCATTCCCTCAATTGTCATTTTGTAATGCACTTAAGGGACTGACACTTACCTCCTGAGAACAAGGCTTCCCCACAGCACACTGAGTGCAGGTAAGAATGCACTGCTGAGATCTCATGTGACCCTGACTCTCAGATCCCTGATGCTCCTTGGCTTCAGCCTACCAGACTGCTATATGCAGTGTGTCCAGGGTTCATAAAAACTCCCCGAGAGCCTAGTTCAAGCTTCATGTATGAGCTTTGAAAAGGAAAGCATCTTACATGGGGCCATAGCCTTCCCAAGACAGATTAAACATGGAGACATGAAAACACTAAAAATTATAGATGCTTTTGCTGGACAAAGTAAAGTATCTGGATAATTAGAAATAAAACTGAGATATTTTATGGAGCATTTCAATTTTCTTGTGTATATTTTACTTCATGCACTTACAAATGTGAGGCAAGTTTCTAGGAATATGTGGATTTGTGCAGTGAATTTAGAGGGCAGTGAGCTGGAACTGCCAAAGAGCCCATACCATTCCAAGTGAACATCTTGGATTTGCGTTACTGGGGACTGATGACAGCAAGCGTGTGTTATATTGCAACAATCTGCCATGGCACTAATAGCTTTGGTGTGTGATAAATGCACTAGATCCCCGAGGAAGTCCACACAGAGGTTAACTCCATCCAAACAAGTTATATATAGCTTCCTTCTCACTAAATCTAGCAACTCTCCCACTTTCAAATAACACCAGAGTCAGAGCAATATTTTTGTATAATTTCGTCTATGTGATGAGTGTTTCCAGCACAGAATCTCATGTCACTCCAGATAATATGTTCTGTGATGCTGAGTGTAATTAGGAGTGAATGCACAGCCAGCCTTACTCAGGAGAGTTCCTTGGAGATATTACATTGAAGCTGTGGAATGACTGAGCCTAATGGGGCTGGGTTTGAGAGCCAACTGTAGACAGTCTCCAGGGCAGACGAAATATGGAGATCCATGGAGGAAAACACACATTGATTCTCTCGGTGCTCATAAACATGTGGCCACTGGGCTCAATGCCACTTTTATAGGATTGGAAGATGAATACAGTACATTATGGAGTTTGGGACAGTGTGCATGTTCTGAAGATGCAGGAAAGGCCACCCTCTACTCTAAGTGAGAAATGAGTGGTAAGACCCACCTGTCTCAAGCAGTTTGGTGTATCTCATCAACATATTCCTGAGTGACATTTGCTTTGAGGACAGGAGGGACTGTGTAAAATCCTGTTAGACTTTCTCACCTTGCTTTTAAATACAGTTTTTCTCTGCTCTGTTTAAACAAATAAAAGCATAGTTTACAACCCAGAGAATTTCTAGTTGAAGTCCCTAGGCTTTCCTGCCCTCATTCCTAGAGAAATGCAGATCAGAATAAAGTCCTCTGCTCAGAGTGGCTGGTGTGCCGTCCAAGTGAAGTTGGACTGCATGGAGCACATGGAGGAGGCATACTCCTGTAGTACATACTCAAGAGGTCTGTTGAGCATCTGTAGGGTGCAATAGTCACTAGAGAAACATTTCTGTTATGAGGATTCTGCTGCAGGGATCTTCTGTGCTTGTCACACTCTAGCAGGAGAGTAACACAGAATGGGAATGGATTTCTAAGCCCATGATGGAAGTTCTAGAGAGGAGACAAGATGCCTAACTGGTGCATTTGCCTCTCAGGTTCACTTTGAAGTCCAATTCTAATTTTTATGGATTTTTTCTTCTGATTTCCTTGTTTCCTTCTTTGCTTTCTTTTTTCTTCCTTTTTACCTTCCTTCCTTTCTTTTTTTCTTCCTTCCTTCCTCTTTTTATTCTTTTCCCTGGGACAGGGTCTCTCAGTATAGTGATGGATAGTGAGAACTCCACATCTTCCTGCCTCAGTCTACAGGTGTTAAGGTCACTGACACATGGCACTCACAGTATAGTGTTGGATAGTGAGAACTCCACATCTTCCTGCCTCAGTCTACAGGTGTTAAGGTCACTGACACATGGCACCCAACATGCCCACACTTCCCTTTTGAAGAGAATAAATGCTTTACCAAGGTCTAGATGAAGACATGTGGTCTTAGTGAAAGTGCTGCAAGATGACTGTTCTCATCCAGAGCTGTCAAACCTGGTCCTAGTAGAGGGATAAGGATTGTGCTCCAGGCTCCTCTGCCTTTTTCTTTAACATTAAAATGAGAAGGGAACGTTAGGTGAAGGTGGAGGAGGCAACCTCATCAAATAGTTTGTGGAGAGGAAGTGAAATTGATGAGTGAGGCTAGTTGGTAACTATAATTAGGCATTTCCTTCTCTTTTATTTTTATTTTTTCCTCTTTTATTTAACCTCCTCAAAGAATAAATTCAATCACGTAGTAGCACTTGGACAATAATACACAATGTCCTCTAACCTCACATCTTCCAATTCTGTTTAAGTGTTGTAGTTAGGGTTTTGTAATACCATGAAGAGACATCATAGCCATAGTTATTTATATAAAGAAAAACATTTAATTAAGGTTGACTTACAATTCAGAGGTTTAGTTTGTTATTGTCATGGCAAGAAGCATGGCTGCACTCGCTGGAGAGGAGCTAAGAGCTCTATCTGTGGATCAGCAGGAAGAGGGAGTGAGCTACTGGGCCTGGCTTGAGCTTCTGAAACTTCAAAGCCCATCCTGTGTGACACACTTCCTCCAAAAGGGCCACGCCTACTCCAACAAGACCACACCTCCAATAATGCCAGTCCCTGAGTCCAGGGAGGTCATTTTCCTTCAAACTAACACACTGAGTCAATCCTGATAGCTCATTGCATTTATATCCAGAAATGTTTATGTGCATACAAATGAAAAACTGGAAATGCATGTGTTGATATATTCGTACCTAGTTTTAATACCAATTAAGAGCACATTTATGCAATTCTATTTATTCATTTACAGTTTTATTTATTATATTGGTAATGGAATGAAGGATCTTCTTAGCTCCCTAAAGTGTGGAAGAGAGCCAGTACCTCCTTAGAAACGTGTCTGCAGAGGGAGGTCATGGGTTGGAGTCTGTAGTGCTGCCTACTGTAAAAAGCTTTCCAAAAAATGGAATCTTCTGTGTGTGGCATCATCAGCCTTATAAAGTGATGGGTGTCCTGGCAAGACAAAGATATGAGTTGAGGTTGGATAGTCACATGACTGAAAGCTCACTAAGCATTGCTGCTAAAGTTCTGTTGAGCAAACACTAATGTTCTCTGCAGTAGCAGGGTTGCCTCTCATAGAATATATATATACTAATATTTAAGTTCAGATAAGCTTACTCAGGAAGACATAGAGTGTGTTTTATTGCTCACTCTTGTATGACATGTTGTCTTTTAAAACAGCATAACTTCCTTTAGTAGCATGGAATGGGGAATGTACAATTTTTAGGTTCTATGATGTTTCCAGAACACATATTATGAAATAATGTACCAATCATCAGGATCCAGGCAGCATTGAGAAACCAGCTGGGTATTTCTGAATCCATAATTTAGGCCTCTGAGAACATGTTAAAGACATCTGGCGCACTCCACCTTGAGTCAAGGACACATAAGCTTCTCTATGCTATAGTCAGGACCGCACATGTTCAGGGGATTATGTCATTTCATCATTACAGCAAATACTGGAGGTGGGTGCTTTTCTTGCACTCATTTTATAAGTGGGCAGTTGAGATTATACAAGGTTCCATAGCCACACTGCTAGGACCTGGACTGTATGTTGTACACTCCTGAGATCATGAAGTAACTGAGAGACAAGGCCAGTTACTCCATAGAGGTCAAGAGCATCTGTGAATTAGTGAGAGGAATCTGCTTGTATGAAGATACAGACGGAAGGGATGCCCATTTTGTACAAAGATGGGGAAGCAGTTTACACCGAGATTATGAAATGGCATACTGGAATATGCTGACAAGTCATTTATGAATTGCTGCAGTGTCCAATAACCCACCCATAGGGAAAGATGCATCAGATCAGAAACGAAGATGGAATCTCTGTGTAACATTTTGTATCATTCGATGGTCACATAAAGAAAAGTGTTTCCACACTGGAGCAAATCAGCATTTCAATTCAGCATGGCAATGATTTCCAAGTGGAAGGAAAGTGTGATGAGAAAATGCAGACTGAACTAGGTTTATTTTTACAGCCTTTGAAGGCTCAGCATGGTCTGCCCAGATAGCAGGAGAATCAAGACGAACAGTGTCCTGCCAGGCCCAGGGGACCTAACAGGAGTTCTAAGGCTCCAAAGACACCTAACATCACTCACCTGCTGATGCATAGCTTGGGCTTGAGCTCATTCTCCCAAATCCATCACATACAGATGAAAAGGAGTGTAATCCTACCTGCAAACCCATAAGGAAAGCCAAACTGCCTGGCTCAGGCACTTCCCAAGCATGTAGCTTGCAAGGCAAGATGGATTGGTGGGTAGATGTGTGTGGTCTAAGAGGATAGTAACCCAGAGTAGAAGCTATCCATATGGGTCTTTCCCACAGCTTTCTGTCCACTACTCCAGCTTAATGCTAGATTCTAGGGTCAACATAATTCAATGCTTCACATTAGGCCTTTTGTTTTAGACCTATTCAGATTAGTACCGGACTTTGTAAGTAAGCCAAGAAAATATACACAAGCTTTAGCTCCACTGCTGTACCACTGTTTAATCTTGAGGATACAAAGGGATTCCAGAACTGTTCCCTCTTCTGCATTTGCAAAGTGTTGGTGTCATTAAATATTTCCAGACTTTTGATCATCCAGGCCCCAGTCCTGCACATGTATCTAAGCTGGGAAACCAGCATAGATGGGCCAGGCAACTGATAGATTTATCTATGGAAGCTCAGGGGGCCTGGTGAGGCCTCAGCAGCCACTGCATGAGCCTCTTCATGGAGCAGGAACTGTCAGGATGTGTGAATGAAGCATATAGAGTGACTCTGAAAGGCAAATAGTGATTTATAGAGTATTCCAGACCACAGAATCCAATAAAGTAAGACGCAGAAACCTCCAAGGAAAGCTAAAGAATCTGCCATCAGGGCCATCAAAAGCAGCTCCTCAGGACTCTGACTGAGTCCATCTTCCCGCACTTGAGGGCTGGATAGTCCATGTCGGCTTCCATCTTTGTTTCCTTTACACTCTGTGGGTAGCAGAGTGGAGCGGTTACTCCACAGAGGACCTCCCGCAGAGGGTCCTTGGAAGTCTCAATCAGTGGCAGTAGCATGTGTGGGGTGAGGAGTTGCCCTGAAGCTAGAGAGAAGAGGTCAGTAGTAGGCAGCCCTTGAGTACTGCTGACCTTATGCTTTGTGGGCAGGGTACCCTACAAGTGTCTTAAAGCTGAATCAGTCCCAGCCTTGGGTGTTTTCAAAGAAATAATAACAGACCAAGGAGTGTAGGCAAAATGTCACCATTAGAAAACGTTGTCAGGGCTTTCTAGAAGATAGGAGCGTGGTTCACCGGCTCTCTTAGCATTGTGAGTCAGGAAATCTGGTGCCTTAATTTTCATGTTTTCTTTAGTTGGCCCTACCTGGATTTCCTGGTGGCTCTTGGCTGGCTCCACAGGCTCAGGAGCTGACCATGGAGCAGAGACTCAGTCTGACTACTTGGCATCCACCTTCTGTCCTGTGGCCTAGGCAGGGCAAGCTTCCCCTGACTTTGCCTCTTTGCTGAGGCTAACGGAGCTCTGTGGTGCTCAGCCTGGGGTGTATAGTAAAGCATAGACCCTCGCAGCACACTGTGGTGTAAATCCTGCCTGCTCCTCACTCCCTGCCTCCTGCTTTTGCTTACACAATGAATTAGTTGCAAGACTTTTTGTTCTACTTAGAAAGGAGTCTGTGTGGTCCTTTCCAGAAATCACAGTTTGGGGACTACAGAATCGTTACCTTTCCCCATCACCGATATATTTAACTGTTTGTTCTCTCTTGGTAAAAGTCCTAGTTCCCCGGGGACTCCAATAAAACCCCTCACTTGCTCTGCCTAAAGAAAATGGTAGTCTCAGGAGAGCTTCACTTGCCGATGAAAGAGTTTACATTTTTGCAGGCTTTTTCTACTGTATATTTATGCAATAAACAATAAAATTTAACATGTTTCTGTCACTGATCTTTTGTCCCATAGAGATTTCACATCTTTTAAATTTAATTGTGATATAATTATGTGAAAGGTATTTACAAAGTTGATCTGTCAAAGGAAAATATATTGAAAGAGTTTGCTTTCCTGTTCCCTTATTATATTTTCATTTTCTCCAAATTGTGACCTTTAAATCTTTCTGATGCTATCCTGCTTTGTTTGGGGGTGGGGTTGTCTTTATAATGTGGTATTATATATTACATGTGGAATATATACAGTATCACTTCATTAGTACCATTTATTAACAATAATTCTATACTTCCAAGCTTTATAACTACCACCACTATCAATTCTAGAATTTTTTAAATCCTCCAATGAATCTCTGTATCTATTAATATTTTCAACTGTCAATTTGACATGATCTAGAGTCACCTGGGAATGGAGTCTCAATAAAAATATGATCTGTAGCAAATTGTCCCATGGTCATGCCTATGAGGGATTTTCTTAATTGGGTTGATTGAGATGAGAAGACGCATTTCACAGGCTGGTTCCTAGACTGAACAGAAAGGGCAAGGCAAGCTGAGCATACATGAGTCAGTCCATTGTTTTCTCCTCTTGAATGTGGATGTAACATGACCAGCTGCTTCAAGTTCCTGATGCATGGGCTTTCCCAGCATGATGACCTGTAGCCTGGAACTGAGGGGCAACAGACTCTTTCCCCCTTTAGTCAGAGTATTTTATTACAGTGATAGAAAACAAAACACTTCCCTTCACCTTCCACGAAATAACGTTCCATAATTCTGCTTTTTGTCTCTAAATATAAGAGTACTCCAGGTACCTCATATTTAGCCTTTGGCATATTTGCAGAGTGTCTTCAGTGTCTAGGCATGCTGTAATATGTATCAGATTTTATTAATTTTTAAGGTTAAATAATGTTCCACTGCATGTGTTATGTATATATATATATAATTTATTCATTTTAATCTACTTTATATTCAATAATTTTTCAGTGAACATTTGAATTGTTATAAGAAATTATGTATAAAAATCTCTTCTATTCAGGATCCACCAAGATACAGTCTGCTAATTCCAGCCAGGATACAATGTAGCATGCTACACATAGTACAGTGTTGCAATGTACAGTGTTGTAACGTACCATATAACACAACATGTAAGATGCATAATAGCTCACGGCAAAGACACAACCAGGATGCTGACATTCAAATGGAGTATTTCTGTCACCAAAAGCATTCTTTCAATTGTTCTTTTATATTTTCTTTGTGCTCTGCTTTATTTCCAGAATCATTGCTCTCTGTGTCTAGACATGCCTTTTAAAAAATAATACACAGAATTCACCTCTAGGTTACTCCCACAGATAGCATGAAGTTCCACAGATGTTCATGAACATCCACATCTGCCAGAAGTTTCATCTGTTGCTGAAGACCCAGGGAGCAGGCCAGTCTTGCACTGAGGTAAGGCCTATTGGTGCTTGGGGAGTTCCACATCTTGCTTCATTGGAAGCTTTAGACAGAGGATGGGAACCAGATTCAATACTTTTAGGCCCACAGGGAAGCAGAAACACTCCCGGCAGCAACAGCTGTAGCTTAGAAACCACAGGAGAACCAGTGCTGATTCTGTATAAGGCCCATAGGGATCTAGAGAATTCCATGATACAAAAAGGAAAGCTTTAGACCCAGGTAGGAGCCCCTATCTGATATAGGACAATACATGACCTTCAGAGGAAGACTCCAGCTAAGAAACTTTGCCCTAAATACCAGTCCCACAGTTGGAAGGACACCTCAGCCCTACTAGGGCAGTCCTCTACTGACCTTCAAAAATAGGTGATTGGAATTTTGAAAATAAAAAAATACAGAAGAAAGAAAGTCCAGGTGTATAAGTTACAGGGCAGAAATAGAAATAACGTGAAAAACCAAGACAACATGACTACTCCATGAATTATTATTCCCAGATCAATAGCACCTGATGAACATGACTACCAGAGAAAACACTCAAAAGGATGATTAAAAAAAATTTCAAAGAAGACATGACTATATCCTCAAAGAACAAACCAGAGAGATAAATAAAATGCAGATGTGAATGAAAGATATAAAGAGAGAGATTGTAGAGATTGAATTTCTGAAGAAAGCCCAAACAAGTGAGGCTGGAAATGAAAAACACAGTAACCCAACAAAAAGAGAACACCCCTCCAGGGGAGTCTCACTAATGTAACAGATAAAAGAAAATCAGAATCTGGGATGAAACACAAGGTAGTGAAATTGGCTCATCACTCAGTAAATGTAAAAAATAAATTCTAAAAGAAATACGAGGGGTATTTCCCACTTTCTTTTCTATCAAGTTCAGTGTCTCTGGGTTTATGTTCAGGTCTTTGATACACTTGGATTTAAGTTTTGTGCAGATTGATAGGTTTGGATCTATTTGCATTCCCCTATATGCTACCATCCAGTTATGCCACCCATTTATTAAAGATACTATCCTTTTTCCATTGGATATTTTTGCCTCTTTGTTGAAAATCAGGTATTCATAGATATGTGGTTTAATGTCTGGGTCTTCAATTCAATTCCATTGATCCACAAGTCTGTTTTTATGTCAGTACCAGGCTGTTTTTATTACTGTAGCTCTATAGTATAGCTTGAAGTCAGGGATGGTGATGCCTCCTGAAGTTCTTTTATTGAACAGCATTGTTTTTGCAATCCTGGGTTTCCTGTTATTCCATATAAAGTTGAGAATTATTCTTCCTGTAAAAAAATGTGTTGGAATTTTGACCACTTCCTAAATATAACACCAGTAGCACAGACACTAAGAACAACAATTAATAAGTGGGACCTCCTGAAACTGAAAAGTTTCTGTAAGGCCAAGGACACTGTCAATAAGACAAAATGACAACCTACAGAATGGGAAAAGATCTTCATCAACCCTACAACTAACAGTGGACTGATCTCTAAAATATATAGGCAACTCAAGAAACTAGAGCCCCAAACACTAAATAACCCAATTAAAAAATTTGGTTTAGAACTAAAAAGGGAATTCTCAACAGAAGAATTACAAATGGCTGAAAATGAAAAAGACACACACACACACATATATATAAAGAAATTATCTACAAATGATACAATGAGAATTAATTGCTGTATGTAATGAGCAGAACTGATAATTTTATTGTTGTTTGGATCTTTCTTTCATGTCATTAAAATGTATGTATTAGTACTTAAATAAAGGAAATATGAACAGAAAGTGGGAGAGCTCCAGGACACTGGAAAAATTTAATCTATACATTTTGCTACAGAATAAGGGGAATATATTAAAAGCTAAGAGATAGACAGAAAGAGGAGAGGAAGAGAGAGAAGAAAGGAAAAGGAGAGAGAGAGAGAGAGAGAGAGAGAGAGAGAGAGAGAGAGAGAGAGAGCAGTTACTTATTAATGCAGCCTGTCAGAAGAATGCCTCATTATTTTACAGAAACTTTTAAAGTAGGAAGGGCCTGGGAAAATGTATTTCAAGAGTTCAAAGACAAGATTTGCTAACTTACAATATTATACCTGAAAAACTAGAGCAGGCAGTTCTTTGTGAGTATGAAGCCAGCCTGGTCTACAGAGAGAGTTTAGGGCCAGCCAGGACTACACAAACAAACCTTCTCTCAAAACAAAATGAAACAAACAAACAAACAAAAAACCCAAAAATGTAAGA
This sequence comes from Sigmodon hispidus, assembly GCA_004025045.1. Taxonomy (NCBI): domain Eukaryota; kingdom Metazoa; phylum Chordata; class Mammalia; order Rodentia; family Cricetidae; genus Sigmodon; species Sigmodon hispidus. The sequence goes on from PVIH01002076.1 coordinate 146,527, forward strand.
CTAGAAAAGCTACCTATTAAATTTGAAGAAGCAGAAAGTACTATGACAAAAACAGATTAAGGGAATTTGTAACAAGTAAGTCAGCTACAGAGACTATTGGAAGGGATATTTTAGTCTGAAGACAAAGGTAAATACAACCAAGAGGTTACAAAGAATAAACAAATTATTCAGGAGAGTTAACCAAAAGGGAGCTAAGAATACACCACAAAGCAAAAAGGTCATAAATTAATGCACATTATTCAATAACAACTTCCAATACTAACGGTCTCAATTCCTTGACAAAGAGATGCAGACGAGCATTTTGGATTAGAAAACTGGATCCATCTTTTTGTTGCCTCTAAGAAACACACATAACTATCAAAAACAGATTGTACCTTAGAGTAAGAGGATTAAAACATTATTTTAAGCAAATGAGACTAACCAGCAGTAGCTGTTCTAATATCTGGAAAATGATGACAAGGATGTGTGAAATGGAAAATACATGCACAGCTGGCGAGAGTGAACATTAGCAAAGCCAGTACAGACATTGGTGCTTAAAAAAAAATGATTACTGTGACAGGATAGGAACACAGGTACAATTGTTATATGAATGTCACAGGGATAATTAATGATTTCTGATTAAGTTTAAGGCTGCTTTTATTGCAACCAAGCACATGTGTGCTACTGAAAATATGTGTAAAACCCCAAGGAGATCATCAGCCTCAGTGGTTAGTGGACTTATCACTCTTAAATGGACATGATGCTAAGATGCACTTTAGCTCCGTATCTTTATACCCGTGGATTAGAGTAGTTCTCAGACCTTCTCAGAACAGTTTATTTGTGCAGCAGTTATTGTAAGAACTCAGAACTCAGAAATAGTCCAATTGCAGAGAATAAGTTATGGTGAGGTGCTCAGACCAAATGTCATCCACACCACAATCCCTCCCCAAGCTTAGGGGCAGTCACAAAAGAAGGGTAATAAGACTGGGTGAGCCAGAGTTGGGAAAGACAGGAGCTGAACAGTGTCTTCTGGATGTGTCAGTACCAAAGCACCCATAGACACACAACAGGTGTGGTTTTACATGAGAAAAGCACACGAGCAATCTAATCAAAATTTTATCATGGACCAGGAAGGAAATCGTGAGCTCCCATCCCTAACCGGGAAGCTATAGACAGATTACGGCTTCTGGGGAAGAGTGAATTTCCTTCGATGGTACTTTTTTGGTAGCTCAATCACACTCCATTGGATGTCTCAGAACTATACAGACAGCCCAAACTGAAGGTCTGTGCTATTAAACTAAAAACAAGAAACAGAACACAAAGTTGGAGGGTTAGAATGTAACAGCTTAGTGACAGGAGCTCAAGGTGAATATGATCAAATACATTATATGAAGTTTTTAAAGAATTAATAAAATATTATTTTAAAAATGAATATTACATAATACAGTCATGCTGCATGCAACATGTTATGATGGGTCCTTCCCATTTGGTGTGACTTTTTATAGCTGAACGTAGACAGTCTGGGTGTTACTGGAAGTTTCCCTACTGCAGAGGTGTCCCACAGTACAGGCTCGATGCAACATGCCTTTACCTGCCACTCATGAAAGGAACCTGAGCTGTTTCCAATTTTTTGGCTATTATCAGCAAAGGTGCTGTGAAAATCCGCATTAAAATATTTCATGTGTATAATTTCTCTGGACAGATGTTTACAAGTACAATTAGTGGATTGTATGTATTTAATGCAAACAACTGGGAACAGTTTTCCAGAGTAGTTTTTCTATGTGAATATTTTCTTATGCAATGTAAGAGCGCTTAACTTCTCTGTGTTTTCAATAATCTTTTGACAGTTTTGTTTTAAATTTTTATGTGTGTGATCGTTTTGCCTGGGTGTACATGTGTGCATGCCATGTGTGCGTGTGTATGTGCATGCCATGGGTGTGTGTATGTGCATGCCATGTGTGTGTGTATGTGCATGCCATGGGTGTGTGTATGTGCATGCCATGGGTGTGTGTATGTGCATGCCATGGGTGTGTGTGTATGTGCATGCCATGGGTGTATGTATTGATATGGATGCCTGGTACCAGTTAAGGTCAGACCAGGAATCAGTTCCTCTGGAACTAGAGTTGCAGGTGGCTTTGAATCACCATGAGGGGCTTGGAAACTGAACCCAGGTCATCTGAAAGGGCAAAAAGTGCTCCTAACCCCTGAGCTACCTCTCAAGCCTTTTAACTTTTGACAGCTTTATAGTTTACATGTGACACTTTCATCCTCAATAAGATGTGAATGAGGCTCTTGTCAGCGGCCCTGTGTCATTTGCAGAAGGGCTGTCTTTCCGCTGTGGAATTGCTTTGGAATCTTTGTCAAAGTTTGGGCATGTCCTCATATGTATTTATGTGCTGCTTCTTCAGCTCTATTAATTTATGTGTTTATTTCTGTGCCAATACCATGAGTTCTTAGCTACTATCAACTAAAGACTTAGAAGCAGGAAGCTTTTAATTTTACTCCTCTTTTTAAAAATTATTTTCGCTGTACAGTTTTTACTTTTCTAGATTGTCATTTTTTTTATATTTATTCTTGTGATAGTTTTCACAGGGATGGTATTAGATCCACACATCAAATTTAGGAAAAATTGGAAATTTTACTACCAAGGGATCTTCCAATCCAAGAAATGGGTGAAGCTCTTATTGAATTTGGTCTTGTGTTTCTTTCATTGGCATTTTTTACTTTTTAGCTGCAAACATTGTGCATATTCTGTTGATTAAATGCTTGTTCTGTACTTATAAAAGGTAGCATATTTTTCATTTTGATTCCCATGTATTTGGTGTAGAAGTATAGTCTTTGTATGTTTATTTTGTACACTGTAACAATGATGAAGTTGTTAGTTGTTATTCTAGAAGCATTTTGGGAAACTGTAAGGATGTTTTTCTGGAGATAATTCATACCATATGAGAATAGGAAGGTTTCTATTTATTCCTTTCCAGTCTATTTACTCTCTTCAGTCCCCTTACTTCATTGAGGAGCATCTTGCACTGGGTGGAAGAAAACCCCTCACGTCCTGTCTCCTACTCACAGGGACAGCAAGCAGTCTTCATTATCAGGGACAATGTGAGCTGGGGGGAGGGTAGATTGGATTTATAAGGCTGAACACACTCTCTGTGTTCCCATCCTTTGAGAAGTTTCTCATTTCACATGTGTTAATATTTTCTAATTTCTGACATAAATTGATTTTTCTACTTTATCTCATTGAAGTGGTATATTTGTGTTGATTTTCTAACATGTTAAGTGTGTGTGTGTGTGTGTGTGTGTGTGTGTGTGTGTGTACCGGCCTTCCTCTTGAATGAGTTGTCTTATTCACTTACATTCTTGTCCATCTTGCTTTGTTCACGTCAAACAATATCCTGGCTGAGCATGATAACACCGTGGAGACTTGCCCATCATTTCCTGTTGCTCTAGATGCTTCCATTGTGCAACTGACTCTAAGCCCATTGTGTCCATTATTTGCCGAGAGCATGTATTTACTCCAGCCTTTCTCTCTTAGGAATAGTAACAGCCCACTGTGAATAGACTTGTAACTACACTGGCATCCTACTTTTATTATCATGGGAATAGAAGACCAAAATCCATACATGTTTCTATCTCCACATTGGTTCTCTTTTGACAGTGGAAAGAACTCAGACTTTAATGTGAACACGGCTTGCCTTGTCAGTTTGTTTTGGAGTAATCTATCCCTAGTTAAATTATTCTACAGAACAGTTTTTAACAATTCTATTATATGAAGAGCCCATAGTGCATATGTCCATTACGTTCTAGGCATTGTTTTAATTACTTATTTCACAACAAGCCAATGAGGTAATGATCAGAACTCAAGTTACAGACAGTGGCTGAGAAGGATGTAGACAATGTCTGTGTGCAAGTTCTGACTTGCCTGATGGAGAAACCATTTTTGTTTTATTATTTGTCTTGTGTCTAAAAATGGAAATAAAACTGTCTACTTCTCAAGATGCTCAAAGAACAAATGAAGTAATAGTTACAATGGCATTTTTAAAGCATGGCTTGCAAAGAATATATTCATCATTACCATCATTCTGCTTTTCTGTAGAAAAGCTTGTGGACACCAAAGTCAGTTCTCATCATGGTGCGCAGCAACGATCCTTGGAGTAACTCTCTCAGAAGGTAGCTATAACCACTTATTTCGCAGCGACTCCAAGAATCACTTTCTGTTTTGAGTTCTTCTTGACGTCATCCTCATCAGGAGGCTTCCTCTGTCAGTTCACAGCTTCCGTGTTGGTTTGTCTGGTTCTTAAGTCTTCCTAGAAATCTTGCATGGTGAGCTGGTAAACAAGGTATTGACATCCTTCCCACACTGCATCCACATTTCCAGGAAGTGACGTCATGGAGGTGGAGTTCACTGTGCTCAAACGAAAGGGAAAGGTATGAGGAGGAGATGGTGCCAGATTGGTGTGGACTGGGAGTGGAGGAGGCTTTCAGGCTCCTCCAAATTTTCTGTCTTCACGTTTTCTTTATCAGTGATACACCAAGTGCCTGTTGTTACCCCTGTCAGCAAGTCAGACAACAGCCAGGGAGACTATTGTTAGTGGAGATAAGTAAAGCTGCCTAAAGCCCAATTTTAATTAGTTCAGCATTAATTCTACATTAAATATTGAGAACATATGACGGTTCCCCAGATGTCACTGTCAAGTGTGGGAGAAAATGCTAACATATCAAGCAAGTTGCAAAGGGAAAAGTAGGGGAAAGGTTTGTCTCGGGAGGAACAGTCTGTTAGAGCTTTCTGTTGCCTAGAGAAGCTCTCTATTTTGCAGATGTTAAAATGAAGCGCATACAGCATCAGTTTGGCTCTAAGCATCTCATCCTCCCTGTGACAACCCTGCAGATGGTCAGTGAGTAAACACTGCTCATCATAGACTCATTTTACGAGAAGTTCAGCCCGCCTCCTCATTTACCCCATTTTTTGCCAAATGACTTATTTTTGTCGTGGTTGCTTTTGAATAGGCGTCAAAATAAGTAAATCAATGCTTTGCTCCCCTCTCTCCCTCTCTCTCTCTCCCTCCCTCCTTCTTGCTGTGGGACTATACTGGAACTATGTGGGACTATTTGGAACTGTGGGTCCAGACTGGGGATAGACCAGGCAGAAAACTCCTCCTCCTCCTCCTCCTCCTCCTCCTCCTCCTCCTCCTCCTTCTCTCTCTCCCTCCCTCTTGCTGTGGGACTATACTGGAACTATGTGGAATTATTTGGAACTGTGGGTCCAGACTTTGGGATAGATCAAGCAGGAAACGCCTTCTCCTCCTCCTTCTCTCTCTCCCTCTCTCTGTCGACTCCAAGTTTACCTCTCCAATCATGATTGGGCTTTGCTCCCTGAGGAGGTGCAGGTCTAAGTCCCTGCAGTTCTGGCTCCTGGAGATTAGATGCACGAAGCTGTAAGCAGTTTAACCTCTAGGCTCTTCCATGCTCCTGCCATGTCTTCCTGACATTCTGCTTCAACAACAGACGTCTGGTGTGTTTCCAAAATATTTCTTTCCTGAATGAAAATTTACAGTTTTCAGTATGTATACTTCTATGCTATTATTAAATATAAACATTCTCCTGACAAGTCAATTAGGAATTTGCTCAACCTTTTCACTGTCTCATGGGCAAAAACAGAGAGCCTTTCATGGAGCAGCCTATGCCTTTCTTTCTTGCTTTTAATTTATTTGCTGCTCTTCTCTTTTTAAAATGATATTAAAAAGAAGTTGGAATGATTGATTTTGCTGCTTTTTCAGAGGACCTGAGTTTGGTTCTCAGCACACACGGTGACTCACAACCATCTATAACTCAAGTTCTAGGAGGAGCCAATGCTCTCTCTGGTCTCTGTGGACACTGCATGAGTATGGTGCACATGCAAGCGAAACACCCATACACATATCATAAGATAAATAACTAAAAATCATATTATTTAATATAGTGTGAACACTAGGTAAATATAATATTGATGAGATAAAGGCAACATTTTTAAAAAATGAGTATAGCCTAGAGAGAAACAGAGCCAGGCAGTGGTGGCACACACATTTAATCCCAGCACTTGGAATTCCATGCATTTGCTCCCAGTCCTTGGGAAATACACATGCCTTTAATCCCAGCACTAGGAAGTTTGAGCAATAAGAGATACAGCTGAGCCAAGAAAGTCATAAAAGGCAGGAAGAGATAGTTTTCCACTTCTTTTTTGGCTGAGGGCTCAGAGACATTCAGTCTGAGGATTCACGGAGACAGAATCTTCCCCTTTCAGCCAGGAGAGTTGGGGAGGTAGAAGTGGCTGTGGCTTGTTCCTCTGTCTCTCTGATATTTCAGCTTTTTCCCAATATCAGGCTCCAGGTTTTTATTATAAGCTCAATTAGGATTTGTGCAACAATACTCTGGTATCATTCTTATATAGGGGATGTGTCTATTGCATGAAATTTATGCCGTATTGAATGGAGGGACAGAAAGAGTTTGGACAGAAGGGGGTGAACCTGACTTTTGGTGGTGTCTTTGCAGATGACACTTGGAGTCAGGAAGAGGCTTTAGAACATGGAGGTCCCTGGTACAGGAAGGCAGGTGTTTGGAAAGCAGTAAGTGCTGAGAGGAAGCTGGAGATGATTGGCAGGAGGCACAGATGCCACCTGTGCTTCAGGTCCCTCCCACTGTAGATGCTCATCAAAACTTCCAAAACATTTGCCAGATTGTTGTAGTACAGTGTGCTGATATATTTTATATTTAATAAAACCAGTCTGGAATATCAGAGAACAGATTCACCCACAGTCAAGCCAGGAGGGTCAGAGAGTGGTAACTTACGCCTTTAATCCTATCACAGAAAAGACCAGAGTGGTGAGCTATGCCTTTAATCTCATAACTCCAGAGACAGAGATCTTTCTGTGTTTCTGTGAGTTTAAGGCCAAACTATGGTGGTTCACACCTTTAATTCTAACTTTAGGATTATGATTCAGAGTTGAACCAGAAAGTGAAACAATTGGGTGAAGAAGATATTTAAGGCAGGTGTAGGAAGACAGATTTAGTCCACAGAAGTGATGAGCCAGGCTGAGGATTCTGGAAGATAGCTTTTACGCTCAGTAGCTTGCTGGTTGAGAACTGACTGTGGTTTGTTTCTTCTCTCTTATACTCCAGCTTTTCCCTAATATCTGGCTCTGAAATTTCATTAAATAACAACTAAAATTCATGGTCCAGCACAGACTCAAGGGGATGGAGGGCTGCAGAAGCAGGTGGTACCCCAGAGGTCCCTGAATATGTGGCGTCACTGTAAATGCATATTGTGATGTTGTGAAGCTGGTAATGCTTTCACTGCATGTCTACATTCTCAGAAACCACTCTGAGGTAGGTAGACATTGGCTACTAAGTTAATAGTAAAAGACTAGAGAAGTTGATTAATGTCTCAAAGACATACTAGCTGGTTAAGCTTAGGTTCAAATCTATACTAAAAGTGGGATAAGGCTCATTTTCTTAATCTATCACTGTCACACTTCCACAGTGAGGAAATCAGGAAAAAAAATCACATAGAACAAGCATATAGTGCCTGAGAAAGTATGACCAGTATGTCACAGGAAAGGTGCTTCACTTATGGAACATTTGTTTAAATCAAGTGTTTTCCTAGAGTTTCATCTGGAGGAAATAGATTGTCCAATCATGAGGAGTGTAAATGGTTGCAATAGAATCCTGAAAGAATCTTGTGGTCACATAGAAAGGGGACAGTGTGGCATCATTATCTCAGGGGCTTGGTAGATTTATGACTCCAACAGTGAGGTTGTTATCTTCACCAGTTACAGGACTTTTCAGGCCTGAAATGAGCACATTTTGGTGACAGACACATGGAATACTGAGCTGCAGGTTCTCAAGAACCCCCAGTGACCTAAGGAGACGACAGATCTTACATCACCTTGAGTGTCTCCTGTAGGTGCAATTGCATCTTGTGGAGGCACTGTGGTGGAGAACGTTAGGATTCCCTCTCTTGGGAAGAGAACTGTACTAACAAAACATGGCCTGGTGAGGTGACAGCTTAGTAGAAAGTTTCCATGATGGGCTCCATAGAGGTGGCACAACCCTTTACAGACACATGCTCCAGTAGGATGTGGGGAGACAGTCGCATCGCTGCTCTAGAGGGGAGGGGGTTATAGAAGTGTGGTAGGTAGAAGAGGTTGCCTAGAGAGCTTTACTGACCTATGCCTTTTAAGAAGTCTTTTTGTGAGTCAAACTTATACAGGGAAATAAATATTTTTACTAGTTCATTTGGAAGGGTATTTCACACATGGAAACTGTGTCTATACCATCCCTACCTCTGCTTTCTCTTCCAACTCCTATGTCCACCCCTCTCAAACTGACTTATTCTTCTTTGATTACTATAGTTACATATATCTATATCTATATGTCAATATATATAAATGCATATGTATATGCATATGTGAATATATAACCTATTGGGTGGATTTACTTTTGCTTGTATGTAAATGTATTCAACTAAGGCTGACCATTTAGCCTGTGAAGAAATTTGTCCCTGGAAGCAACTGATCTTCTCTCAGTAGCCATTGACCATTTATAGCTCTTGATCTAGGGCTGAGACCATGTGGAATTTGCCCTGTTTGTATAGACATGTCAAATGATACTGATGTTATGCTGGTCTTGTTCAGGAGATCATATTGATGAGAGTTCATGGGTACATTTTTTTCTTGTCACGTCTAGGGGATACAATCTATCAACAGGTGTTCTCGGCATCTGGTTCTTTACAATCTTTCTACCCGCTTCTTTTGTGAGTCTCATTGCATTGCATATGCATCATCTGGGGTTGGGCACCACACTGTTACTGATTCTCTGAATTTTATCCTGTTGTGTATCTCTGTAACCATCTCATTTCTGATGAGTGGTGAGAGCTCCACATATCTGTGGGAATAAGGATAGAAATTGGAGCACTGTTCTTCCAGAGGACCAAAGTTAAATTCCCAGCACCCACACTGTAGCTTACAACTGTTTGTAACACCAGTTCTAGGGGATCTGAAACTCTCACAGACCCATTGGTGGCAAAACACCAATGTACATAAGATAAAAATACAATGAAAAAAATAGGCATTAAACAAAGAACAGGCATTTAGAAAACAGTTAAAAATTACACTGGTTTAGAAAATTGAAAATAGAAGGCTCTCCACCCAGATCTATGACCTTGTCAGCCATGAACAGGAACACAACAATTACTGGGCCAGTAAGATGTCCACAATAGTACAATAGTGCTTTGACTTTGGGGGCAACCGATAGCTGAGCATTTGGACTTAAGGCCTACTCAACAGGAGTGAACTCAGGCTCGGCACTGTAAACTTAGCCTAAACACAGGAATACATTTTAAATACTCAGTCTGAGAGAAAATAAGAATGAAAAGTATTTGGCTTGTAGAATAGACTACTGAGCTGAGAGGAAGGGAAGGGGGGATCCCACATTGATGAAGAGGAATACATTCAGCTAGTCCCTGCTAGCAAGTCTTGTACCAGCAGAAACTCTAGAGGTCCCTGAGTTTACCTTATTGTTTTTATTTAATTGAATAGAAGAGAAGAGAGTCCATGGAGACTAAGGAAAGCCAGAAGAGAGTGTGGAAGTGGCTACCACTACCTTTTAGTGTCAAGCCCACCACCTTGACCTTGAGGTCAGAGGTCACTTCTGGAACCTCACACAGGAATGAATACAAAATTTAGGAGTAACAGTCAGATTAGCCCAGTAAAGCCCACAGGAAAAGGCCCCAAATTGTGGTCCCAACTGAATCCTCAGCAGAACACTGGGTGTAGCCTCAGCCTGGGCTGTGAGAAGGGCAGCATATAAATGTCTCACTCAGAAAGGCCAGGCATGGAAGAGAGGAAGTCACAGCACTGTGTCTGGCTAACGGAGACATGTAAAGATCAGCACCCTCCAGGCACTTGTGATACCCCCTCCCCCAGAGAGGAAAAAAAAGGATGAGCAAGAAGATGAAAGGACCCTGGAAATGAGATGTGTGGACCTGGGGTCTCAGCAAGTGTCCACCACCATAATGACAAAACATAATGCATTGCCTTCAGCACATCTTAGTGCTCACTGTAGGACCCAGAAAGGTGGTCAAGTATGTGACTGTTGGGATTATTGTGAAAGTGAATGCCTACTATGTGCATGCATGTGTGAGGTAGAAATCTTACCAGCAACAGAAAAACACAAATGCTTCTCTTTTTGATGGAGTCATATAAAAAAAATTACCCTAAAGTTTAGAATATAATTCAACATGCATACAATGCACCTAACTTACCAAACATAGTAGGCTAGCAGCAGAGTCTGTAATAGTGTATTTATCATGGCTGGCTCATCATCTGAGGTTCCCCACTGCCCATCCTGGTGATCAGCAGGGAATTCATTACATAAAAGAAGAGCCTATGTGACCCCATCTTCTGACCTCTTGGGCATTTATGATCCTCCTGTAGGGCTTCCTTTCTGCATGTCCATCCCTCAGGAATGTCAGCCTCTCTCACTGTGCAGCTGCTAATCAAGGAAAAGAAACACAGGCCATCTCTCTTAGCCAAAGGGCAGCATCGGAGCACATCATGTTTGCATGTTACATACAAGGCCAATTGGCAAGAGATGAAAATCTAGACAGACATTGGGAGCCCTGTCAGTTCTATGCTTGTCCTAGAAAAGAGTGGGATCCTTGCTGCCACAGTTGCTGGGACAGTCGCTGGGGACAGACTCTGCCTCTCTGCCCAGTGCGCTCCTTGCCACTATGTCCTTCCTCTTTCTTCCGAGTCAGTGTAAATTTGTGAAAATGTCAGCCCCTAAAATCAGATTCAAACTGCCATGACGTGCCATGTTAGAAAGCAGTGTGTTACAGGAAAAGGTCGTTTTAAGCATAGTTCCCAGCCGAGCCCACAATTCTTTCCAGATGCCTACATGGTTTGGCAGCGCTTGTAGGCAGGCGCTCATTAGATTTTGATGGTGGCGAAAGCTCAGCGCACCCCCACACTGGGCACCGATAGCCAGGGGGACTCTATATGCATGGGTGTGGAGCAAGCTGGGCTGGGGTGTGACCTGGGTCCAGTCTTTTGGTCTCAATCACCTCTCAGCTCCATTTTGGAGAAAGATGGACCCAGAAGGTGGCCTTTGGGCTGTGCTTGGGGCTTGGTTCTCAGGTAACTTGCATGCCATTGTGTTGTATTCAGGGGCTTCGGATGAAATCTTTCTGTGAAGTAGACTTTATTCAAAGCTCCCCAAAGGTAGATGTACCCCTTCATTGGCATCTTTCCCCGCCCAGTGCTCAGTGCTCTCAAAGCTTAGCTGGATGCTTCCTTGGGAAGTTAGAGGAAGTACCCTCCTGATGGAGTCTCCTCTCCCCAGCTCCACTCAACAGAGCATCCTGTGATGATGACACAGGCCCTAAGTCTCAGGGTAATTTATGTGCCTGGGCCTGCACTCTGACTACTTTCAGCCTGGGCTTTCTCAGAACAGAGCATTCAGACTGGAGAACATCCTGACAAACTACTGTGGAAGTTGATGTTCGTGGTGATTAAGGACGTGCTGTTTGTGAGATGCTTAGAATTAACACTCTGGCCAACCCCCCTTAAGGAGTTGGAGACACCCAGAACAATAAGCTTGGTGCGCCACTTCTACATATGACACTAGATATCACACCCTTGAAAGAAGCTCAAGTTACATGAGCCTCTTCTCAGCCTACTTTGGGTTGCTATAACAGGATGTCCTGGCACTGAAGAGTCACAAAGAATAGAGGTTTAATTTGGTTCATAACCTGGAAGCTAAGAAAACCAAAAAAAAAAAAAAAAAATGGTGTTGGCACTTTTCAGGCTTCTGGTGAGGGCTTTATGTTGTTTTGACTCAGGTAGTGAAGAACACAATAACATGACACATGTGTGTGTGTGTGTGTGTGTGTGTGTGTGTGTGTGAGAGAGAGAGAGAGAGACAGAGACAGAGAGACAGAGAGACAGAGACAGAGAGGAGACACAAAGGTTTCCCACGGAGCCCACCCATTTCCATAAGAAAGGCATCACTCAAGAGGGCTGTGCCTCCATGACCCAAATGCTATTTGAGAGGAGGAAACCATTGCAGACCTGATCATGGTTTCTAGGGAAACTGCATCTCATCAGAACCTTAACTCAGGACTGATACACCTCATAGGTCCTCTGTTAGTATCTACCCCTGTTGGACTTCAGCTGTTGCTTCAGAGGGCACTCAGTCATAAACAGATGTTTAATGGTCATCTACTATGAAGCTCGTGTGATCTACTATGAATCACATTGTGATCCTGGAAAATGGCCACAAAACAACAAATAAATATGTCTTCACATTCTACTTACAGGGCGGTACATCTTCCATTATCTGAAATGCTTATATCAGCCAACCCTGCTGCCATAGGTATCAGTGCTGGATCTCAGGAGAGACATAATACACACGGACCCAGGGCAGCTACAGTCTGTTTTGTCACCGACCTCAGAACTCTTCAGTACTGTCTGAGAAACAATTCTGTCCAGAAGAGGGAAATAACTAGGGGAGGCCCACACAAGATGAGAAGCTAACCCAAGGACCAGAGGCCAAGCACAGTTATTTGAATAAAGACTATAGATGAAAATATAACAGCATGTGACATTGTGGACAAAATCTAAAACTGCAATCTTTGACACAAAAAGCATCTCCCATCATATTAAATCCCAGATGTTTTCTTATGCTACCAGCTAGCAGGCATTTTTTTTTTAATGTCCTACTCAGAAAGGGCGGCCATTCAGAGTTTGTTTTCTGCATGATACAAGGCATCCTGCATAGTCAGGAGTGTGAGGTGTGGAGACAGAGGATGATTCCCTCAGTTCTTGCTGGTGTGTATTGCTTGCTGCAACCACCACACTCACAAAGTGGGTTGGGACAGGTTGTGCTCCAAACTTATACCTCAGAAGCCCAGGTTTGTATTCAGCCAGGTTAGAATCAGGGCTTGGTATTAGCTTGCCTGGGTTGGATGACTCTCTGCTTCCTCATAGTTTGGGGGCCCACGCCAATCCATGACCATATGGTTGCAGGCCCGAAGGGATTGCTGAGTGTTCATGTGACTTCAAAACTGTGACCTTCAATGGGAGAAATTATTTCTCCAAGAAGGAATGGCCTTACTCAGCCTTATTCAGAACTAAGTGGTGGGGCACAGGGGCACAGTGCTCCCGGGTACACTGGGTACTTAATCAGCTCTGTTGCTGGGTGAGGATTGATAGCAGTCTTTGATGAGACCTGCTGGAGTCGGTGGCTGCTTCTGCTTCAAGGTCGGTGGGTAAGAACACTACAGATCCATAAAACTTCTGCCAGGCACAGCTGTGATGCTGTGAAGTGCTTAGATTAGAGGAAGCAAGGGCCATGTCTCCAAACCCTAAACTGGAGGTGACTATGTTCTGGCAGCTAGCATCTCCCCATGGGAAGGTCTTAGGAAATTCAGGGTCTTGTTTATCTTTAGCAAGCCAACCTTAGTTTCTGTAGTAAAGATGATAATGAACACTAGACAATAAGATTTGACTTGTGTAATGGAATATTTCTCTCCTGCCTGCCAGTTCCCAAATAATTGACTCAGAGGCTTAATATTAATTACAAACTGTTTGGCCCATGTCTCAGCTTATTTCTACACTTACACTTATTACTAGCTCTTACACTTAAATTAACCCATAATCCTTATCTATGTGTAGCCACGTGGCTTAATAACCTTTTCCCAGTAAAATGTTCTCATTTTGCTTTCTCTGCATCTGGGAGGGAACTCCTGATCCTGCCCTTCCTCTTCCCAGAAGTCTTCTAGTCTAATCACTCTGCCTATGCTTCCTGCCTGGCTATTGTCCAATCAGCATTTTATTAGACCAATTCAAATGACAAATCTTTATAGTGTACAAGAGCATTATCCTACAGCAGACTTGAAAATCAAGTGGGCCTCCCTGAAAGCCTCAGTAGGTGGGGACACCTCTTAGAAGACAAAGGAGAAAACTGTCTAGGACTTTGCCCATGTTATTGTCATTCAATTAGCAGACAGATTCAGGCAGGATAGAAGAGCTCTGGACCTGAAGTGAGGATAAATGAATCTACAGAAACAGCAAACTCTGAGACTCCACCTTAATTTTGTATCAAATAAAAAGACATTCTCCCATCCCTGGCTTTCTCTGCCTCAAATGCTGAAAGAACGGCTGGAGAGTAGGCTCAGAGATTAAGAGCACTGACTGTTCTTCCAGAGGTCCTGAGTTCAGTTCCTAGCAACCACATGGTGGCTCACAACCATCAATGATGACATCTGGTACTCTCTTCTGTATACTGCATACATAATAAGTAAATAAATCTAAAAAAAATGCTGAAAGAGGCAAGTAATAGTGGGTTAGAGAAAGCACTCTTGTAAAGCCCTGACCTCGAAGACTTTGCAGCCATCTACGCTTCAAGCTCAGCTCTGTTCATCCAGCTTCAACTCTACTCTAAGGAACAGATTTAGACCTACTCGTGGATGGGTATGGGCAATAAAGGATAAGGAATAAGAACAGCCTTATTCTTGCCATGCATTGACAGCTGGCTCGTGTTGCTTAGCTGTATGAATCTGGCAGCGATACCTCTGTTCTCTGTGACGACTTCACAGCATGGGAGTTTGCAGGATAAGATTGTGCCTCAAGAGAGGGCAGAATATCTGCATGCAGAACTCTGTGTACACTTAGGTTAGTTAGGTCTGCTCCATGCTGGAGCTCAGTCTTAGGCCAGAAGCAAGAAGCCAATAGTCTGAATGCATGAGTGGCCCAAGGAGTAAAAGGAGGCTCAAGTCCAGGAGCTTGACACCAAGGTTTGTGATCTGTTCTTTCATGCTCACTGCTTACCATCCCAGAACTCTTATAAACATTATGATCTCGACATATATATATATATATATAATTATGATTATAATTATAATTTAGGGTCCCCTCCATCTACCCCAAGTAAAAACTTATGATCTTTTATGTTTAAAAAGAAAACCTTAAAAATACTAGTCAAGAAATCACCTTTGGTAAGCAAGATTTGGGATACTTCTGACCTTGAACCTCTTCTTGGTAAAACACTCCAAAGATGGTTTTTAAAAATCAATAAAGTAACATCCCAGAATGAAAGTGTTGACAGGGTGCTAGAGCCTCAAATCTGGGAGGCTGCATGAGGAGGAACTGGCTGTGGATCTGCCTGGGGCCTGTGTCTCCATCCTCACCTCACCAGATCAGCAACAAGTTCAGTGATGAGCATGGCAAACACAAATTTTGCTTCCACATCAATCACAGCACATTTTCTGCAGCAAGGGAGCAAGTGTGGTGGTGGTGGTGTGGGGGAAATGTTTCTGAAGACATTCTATGCCCTTCTAAGGCATAGCTGGTACTGTTCAGGGGATGTCCCTGTATATTTCATGTATGTGACAACTTCTATACGTAAAAGCCTGAAAAGCCACTCATGTTTATTTAAATCCTAGCTTTTTACAAGGCCTATGAGCTTAGAGACTCCAAGGGAAGACTTTTGTGTCTTTTCTTCCTATCTCTAGGCTGTGGCTCATCTCTTCTTCCCACAAGACTTTTCTACAAGGATCAGCTCTTGGCCAAGGTCATACTTCTGTAGCTAGACTGGCTTATTCTACTCAACTCCTCCTTGCCCAAGCCATTAGTGATTTTTTTTGTACATTTCATCTAAACTAAATGCCCATGAACCTCTTCAGTCATTTGCCACACTTCCTGTATGGTCCTGGTCATTTATCTGCCTGTTATCTTGTTATGTTCTGGTCCCTAGACTTTAGATTATACCAGAGCTTCTCAACCTGTGGGTCATGGGCCATATGACCACTTAACAAGGGTCACCTAAAACCATCAGAAAATACAGATATTTGTAATTAGAAATTTCTAGTCCTTCTGGCCCAGCCTAGCCCCAAGGTCCAGACCTGCACGAATCTGCTTCTTCCCAAATAATCACACAAAGGCTTAAATTAATTATAAATTGTTTGTCCTGTGGCTCAGACTTACTATCAATCAGCTCTTAAAACTTAACACAACCCATTCTTATTAATCTATGTACTTGCACTTGGCTAGTGGCTTACTGGTATTTTCACATCTTGCTTCTTTGGCTGGCAGCCTACAGCATCTTCCTTTGACTCCGCCCTTCTCTGTCTTATCTCTGCTTGGATTTCCCGAATGCCTCTAAACTGCCTTGCCATAGACCAAAATAGCCCCTTTATTAACAAATGGTAGTAAAACATATTCACAGCATACAAAAGGACATTCTATATAAGACATTTACAGTATGGTTCATAACAGTAGCAAAACTACAGCCAGGAGGTATCAATGAAAATAATTTTATGGTTGATAGTCACTACATGAGAAATTGTATTAAAAATAACAGCATTAGGAAGGTTGAGGATCACTGAGTTATACAAAGGTCAAGGTGGTCTCTTTTTAGGGGATGTGCGTGTGTGTTTCTTATCAGGGTGTATATCATCGACATTCAGTAAGTATTTATCTTGGAAAGATCAAAAAGCTCTCTATTTCATACCCCCCAATTCCTCTTCTTTCAAAAGACAGGCATCGGCAGGTAGATCCTTGTACAATGACTCATCCTACCCTGAACCAGCCCTTACCTGCTCCTTTGGTGAAAACCTCTTCCTCCTTCCCTAGGCCACACTCCCGAGTTTTTACTCTTTCTACTGCCTGCTCAAAACTTTGCCAGTACCAGTGGCATCCTGAAGGTTGTTATGTTACAAGCTGCAGAGCTTCCTCTCCTCACCCGAACTAAGCTCTGATTCCTTCTGGGTGATGCTGATGGTGAGTGTCTTGAATAAAACCAAGAATTTCTGCTTTAATTGTACCTGCATCAGTGTTCACAGTTCATTTCTATCCTCTGTCTTCAATGCCTGCCTCAATTTCCATTGACTGTTTCACTCCTAGTATTATTTCCTTAATCAAATGTTAAAATAAAACACAAAGCAAAATAATATCTGCTTAAATTCAACCACTACTTCTCCTCACCCTTCATTGTAAAAGTCAAGATTGGCACAAGACAACCTCCTGGTTCAGTGTATCGGTGCTCTGAAGCTCAGTCCCACCTTCTTTGTCTGTCACATGGCAGTTCAACTCCTTGTATCTGTTTCTTCTAGGACAGTTTTTCTTTTATAGAGGTTTTCACATTCTTACTCTTTCTGCACGACTCCACTACTACTTGGACAAATAGAAGTTGGTAGTCCCAGAACAGCTTCTGTGTGCCAGGCTCTCTGATCGGTACCCATCCCTTTTCAGAATGAAGATAGCATCCTTGTCCTCCCACAGAGATGCTTCCAGCTCACAGAGACAGTTCTGACCAAGAGCTACATCATCTAGCTTCCAAGGCACTTGGATATTCTGGTGGAAAATGAAATTTAAAAACTATAATTGAAGTATTATTGACTTCTACTGCTTTGGGATTTTAACTGTTCCAGGTCTTTTCAGTGGACAATATCAGGAAATAACTAACTTCTTAAACAGGGTATGATTTTCCCGATGTTAGCCTCTAAGAGCCATGCCCTCCCCTGGGCTCTGATGTCAGGCACCTTTTAAAGCAAGGTTCCCACGTGTACCTCTTTCTCTGCCCTGGTTTTCTCTCAGGCACTCTCCATTTTCTCTTCTTCTTTCTTTCTCTTTTCCTTTCTTCTTGCTTTCTCTGCTACTTTAATCATAACCTTTCTGTTAATCATAACCATATTCATTTGTCAGTAAAGTTCTTTTCTACATAGGAACAACTGTTAAGCATCTCCTGCCACTGCCTTCTGCTGCATTCCCACTGCATCCATAGAAACCTGCCACCAGATAACTGGGTATATGCAAATCATGCCAAAATATGTACAAAATCCTAACATCTGATGTTTTCAAATCAAATTTAAAGGAATAGAGCTTACTTGAGCATATTGATTTTATATTTCAAATCCTAAAAGAACTTGACATAGTTATTTTATAGATCTCTCAATAGTCACACAACTGCCTCAAAATCAAAACACCACTGCCAACTTCAAAGTGATTTCTCGAAGCAATTTTAAAACTATGTTGCTCCCATGGCTGAGAGAGGGAGGAAGCAAGCTCTGTGCTTCATGTCTCCTTATATGAGAGAAGTAATCCCATCATGGTTGTTATTTGATGAAATATGTTGCAGCCTCTTCTTAAAATGTTCTTCCAGTCTAGATGAGTTCTGTTCCCAGATCTGCCAGCAGCTAGGCATTTGACCCTGAACCCTGACCACATTAAGTCCTCCATCCTCATACTTAAGCATCCTCAGATATAGGATGATGTTTCTGCGTCCTAAATTCTCTATTATCTTTGAATTCTGTTTCTAAAGATCCCAACCCTTCCAATCAAGAAAGCGTATTTCAGTGAGTAAGCCTGCCTTCCCACCTGCATTATTGGAATATTATTCTTCCTGAGTCACGACAGTAAAGCCATCTGGCTGGAGCACATCAGCCATGGACACAGGCTGCTGGGCATGTGTCTCTATCACTTGGGACTTGATTGTTGTCACCAATGACACTTTTGTTACAAGCCCAGTACTCACAGATGGCAGTAGCGTGTCAACCATGATAGGAACACATGTGCTGGCATCTGTAGAATGCGAATTCCTTCACAGTTCACCAGATCTGACATCCTGGCTCTAACTCTAAAGCGAAAAATTCAAGTTTGCCAAGCTCAGGCTCTGAAGGCTGGGTCTGCAATGCTTCAGGGAGCAGGAGAAGGTTGTGTGAGCCAGACCAGCACACTTGGGCCTGTGTCCCAGGGGTGCAGCTTTTCAGGCCAAAGCACAGGGGAAAGAACAGGGCCCACTGCCATGAGGCCTGGCTGTACCCCAAGAAACATGAGCTTACCCTCTCTCCAGCCTATGCACCTGGAGAGGTTCATAGTCTCTGTGACCAAAGGGTTTCCAAGAAGATAGTGATAAATCATTATCATTGTGTCAATAAACGTTTACTGTTGACTACACAAGGCTTTGTTTTGGAATGAGAAATGCAATGGTAGACAGATGGATTTAGAAACTTGAACAGTGGCTCTCAAATTTTACAGAAACCACGTGGAGATCTTTAAATATTCTATACCCAGGTTACCCACAAGATTACTCTCATTAGAAAATTTGCTGGATGGCCAAGACATCAATCCTTTTAGAGTTCCCTACGTGATTCCTAGTGTCTAGAGAGGAAACAAAGAGTGAGGTGAAGTGAGATTATGTCTGGAATGCATGAACAGCCTGGTGGCACAAAGCAGAAGCACAGCTGCCCATAGTGGGGTAAAAGGAGGAGAAGCTGAAGCCCCGTCCATAAGGCGGAGTCTTGGGGACCAAAGTGCATGGCCAGAGAGATAGGTGGAGCTGGAATCAAGGGAAAGGGATTTGGCCAAGGAAATGATGGTTGAAAGTAAAGCAGAATGTAGGACCCTGTCACTGACAGATAACCAAGGGGATAGTGCCCTTAACTAACTGAGAGAAAAATGGGTGGAGGAGAAATAGTGACACTGTGAGCATCTTACACATTATGCATTCTTCCAAAGGATGTCCGCTAGGAAACCGCCTACATTTACTGAGACAAGAAAGGACAGATGCAGGAAGAAGAAATGGAAGAAGTAGAAATTTCTTCTTTTGACTTTTTATGGCCTTGTGTTCCAGGGAAAACACTGAATTCCAGCCAAATAAGAGTGTCACAGATTCTTTATCCTTGCCAATGATTTATTTTTATAATCAAATTAACTATTTTGTTTTTTAACAAACCTATAGATTCATATGTAAATATCAGAAATTGCTGTGTACTCTTTATAGAGTATCCATCAGTGGTGTCAGATTACAAAACCTTAGTGCAATATCAAAATTAGGATATTGATAGTAACAGAAAGAATCAAGATTCTGAGTTCTCAGATTTTTCTGCTGTGTGTGTGTGTATGTGTGGGGGGGTATCCATGCTCTTTATCACTTGCATAAATTGGCTCATATCTACTAGGATATAAGATATAATCTGTTTCTCAGATTGCTCTTTTATAACCTAACCAACTCCCTCCTGTGACAAGTACCAGTTGCAAATTGGCTGAACGGTTTTAAAATCTTGATTTTTTTTTCCCACCACATATTAACATTACGTGAGTCTGTCATGGGAGAGCCTGTAATGTCTGCAACTCGGGAGACAGAGGGAGGATAGAAAGTTAGAGGAAAGGCTGGACCACACAGAGATCATGTCTCAAAAGTTCAAAGGCTGGAGACGTAGTGCAAAAGAGAATATTATATATAAGTAAGATCACACCACGTAGCATGACCTTTTAAAATGTAGTACAATTCCCTTGAGAATTACCCAAGCTCTACTAAATGGTTTCCCACCCCACCCCCACCTGTACATTGCAAAGTAACTTTCAGTGGTGTGGTTTATTTGTGTGTTGACTTGACTGGGTGGCAGGTGCCCAGGCGTTTAGTCACAGAAACACATTGAGGATGAAATGGAATTAACATTTAAATACACAAACTCTGGACCTTTGAGACTATGTGAGAATCTTGTCCAGCCAGTTGAGGACTTGACAGGAATAAAAATGCTCACTCTCTCCTGAGTAAGAGATACTTCCCATCTGATCGGTTCCAAGCCAAGGCCTCAGGCTCTTCCTGCCTTCAGGTTGAATCGAGCCATTGTCTCTTCCTGACTTTTGACTTCAGATTGGCTCACATCACCAGATCCTGCCTTTGTGGTCTTCAGACATGGGGATCCTTACCTCTCTCTGTCTTTCTCCTTATCTCTCCCCTTCCTCCCCTTTGTTCCTTTCTATTCATTTTATTCCTTTGATTTAGCCACTGAAGAGCAACTGGGCTGTTTCCTGTGTTTAGCAATTAGTAAAGCAAATATCATTCTTGGAGTTTTCTGTGGAGAATATGTAAATAGCCTAAAAGAAGTGAAGGCTCTCTGAGTGCTGCCTGCCACGGCTATCTTTCTTTGGAGGTAGCTTTTATTCTCTATGGCCTAGTCCTTTGCTGGGGAGGAGATAAAGTGATGGGGAGGGGCTGGAGGGGGAAGGGAGTTTGAACAAGTGGATGCATGGATAAAAAATATGACTTTATTCATAATAATAAATCAATAAATAAATAGTAAAAATTGCTGTTCGTTATTAGAATACATTTTTAATAAACACGGCTTGCTATACAACAAAAAAGCATAATATAAGTTTCACTAATACTTCACTTATTCTTAAATCTACTCCAACTTACACAAGAGCTGATAGCCTTGCCTTGTGTTTACTGATATGGCCAATATTACGTCTCAAGGCATCAGCAGAAAAAAGAAAAAGGATATTGGAAATCATTTTAGCCATACATTCATTTACTCTTTTTTTAATTCTATAAAAATTTTTGAATGCTTCTGCATTCCTGGTGCTATCTCGTGTACTGGGGCTTCAGGAAGTACTCAGTCTAGCAAAATATTAGCCAGTTGGACATTATGTGTTAGCAAGGACACTAACTACAGATGACCTAAGTATGTAGGGGTCAGAGGTTGGGAGAAGAAGGGCAAGAAGAGCAAACGTATTTTCCCTTCAGTGTAGCACCAAAGAGCTAATGTCATCACAGCTGCTGCCTCACCTAGTTTACTGGTATTGTAAAAACAAGAAATACTCCAAGTGTTACTTCTGCAGAAGCATCCTGATGCCAAGACCAGCATTTTTGACCTTGGAGAAAAGAAATTAAAATGATGAATTCCTACTTGGTGGTTGCATTGTGCCATGTAAGTGTGAGCCACATCCCAATTCTTAGAATCCTTCTTCAAATGAGTTAGTTCCCTGTAGCCACGTCCATCTTTCTCTCTGGACCCACGTTTACAGTAGTGATTCAAACAGTATAGTGATCATGTCTGCTTTAGGAGGTGTATGCCCAAGAAATGGATGCTGAAAGACTAATCAGAAAGCCTAGTTCTAATAATGTTAGGAGGAGAGGTATTTAAGTGCCTGTCTGTTACGTTTTGTAAGAAAAATGTAGAGATGTAGTACAGTCTCCAGACCCATGCCAGCATTTTCAAGTATCTATTAGAGAAATGAGATTATGATTTTAAAAAAGTGAATAGAGTCCTATAGCAGATGAAATTTGCAATTTACCATCAGCCTGTCAAATGTGTCTGGTTAACAAAAGGTTAATAGTAAGAAATATGAGTAATAGAATGTTAACCACACACACACATACAAGAACTGCTCAAATAATTTAATAAAAATCAATACCCATTTTTTTTATTAAAAAAAATTCCTCAAAAGACAAAAGTAGAAATTTTTGGCTACGAACTCTGCTAAAGTTATGTTTTTATAAGCAGATCATCATGTAGCTCTTAAATTAAAACCAGGAAAGAGAACAGCATAGTCATCTATGACCACAACAATTTCACATTGCTTTGAAGTTGATAAAAAATAAGAGAATTATCAATGAAAAGATATTTTTTTGAAAAGAGCAATCAAGTTTCTATTTTAACGCTATGGAGCTAAACTTAAGATTATCATAAATATCTGATAATAAGCAGTTGTTTAACGAAGTGGCACAAATTGATTAAAATGAACCCCTTCTACATACAAGCAGTAATTAGGAGATACTGTGCAATGGAGATAGTTTATGGAGATATCTCATATTTGTAAGATAAGAAGGGCTTGCATTGCTAGTGATTAGTCTGGTTAAAAAAAATATGCTGTACCAAACAATAAAAATCAAAAGTGTGTTTCTCCAGAGATCTAGATGGGAGGTTAAGAGAAATGCCCAGTTACCAAATATCTATTAATTTTGCAGTGAGGACATCATTTTCCAGGCTGTTCCCTTCATTTTCATGTGATTCTCATAGAAGCATTGGTAGAAACCTGTTGGGAAAGGAAACTTATAAAGCACGCATATCTGGAACACAAGGAGTAGCAGAAGTGGAGGAATGAGTTGGAGACTACATAGGGAGGGCTGATTTGGGACAGTGTCCAGTGTTCCAAGTGTCCCCTTAGGGGAGCTCAGTGAGAACAGGGCTTGGTGCCTGCCACTGGGAAGATAGCTGAAGATCCGAGGAGTGCAGACTCTGATGAGTGCCAGCCGGATGGCGGGAAAGTAATGTAGGAAGAAGGTTAGTTCTTCAAATGGAAGAGAAGAAATTGAGACTAGACCCAAGGATTAGGATCCGTGTATCATAGGAGTCTGTGTATCTTAGGTCAGTTTCCTTCTCTGCCCCATAGCTATTAAAAATTATTTACATTATATGAGTACATCTTCTAAGCTTCCAGACAACACAGATAAGTCTTTAAATCTATAAATACAAACTATCAAAATATAATCTAGCTACAAACTCTCCAAACCACACTTGCCTGTGAGATGCAGTGGTGTAACAGGAGTTCTGAGAGTAACCAACCACTACCTGATTGGAATGAAAGCCCACTCCATGAGATGGAACCCGTTAGACACTGCTCTAGTGGCTAAGAACCTGGCACTACAGGCCATGGGCCTAGGAGAAAACAATAGCCTACTAAATGTTCTGCTAAAGGAATGTAGTAACAAAATTATTCCTAAGGACATTTTACTATATCCATAGGTCAGAGTCTTCCTTGGCCATCACCAGAGAAGCTTCCTCCTGCAGTATATGGGACCAAATGCAGAGACCCATAATTGGACAATGTACAAACAGTGAGAGACCTCAGAACACTTAGGTCTAAATGAGATATCTCCATCAACCTCCCATCTCCTCACCCCGCCCTACTCCACCAGCAGGCTCAGGCTCACAGAACCCTGCAGAAAAGGCAGAAAGATTTAAGAGCCAATGAGCCTGGAAGACACCAAGGAAACAAGGCCTTCTAGACACAGCAGGACTGATACACATATGAACTCACAGAGTCTGTAACAGCAGGCACAGGACCTGCGCGGCTCTAACCCAGATGGGGTCCCAGGGTTGAAAGGGCAAACAGACACAAGTCCCCATTCCTAACCCAGAAACGTATCTCAGATTGATAACTGCTTGCAAAGGAAAAATTAATTTGCTTCAGTGGAGTTTCACTGGACATACAAACTACACCCTTAAGGGCAGGTCAACACAAAACTAACTTAACAGTATTTTCGGAAGGTTTTTTGTTTTTGTTTTTGTTTTTGTTTTTTTGTCTCACAATATGTTGTCTGGGCTTTTCTTCTTACAAGTCTTTTTCACATATATAAAGTGGTTTCCGATTTTGTTTTTTAAGAATTTTCTGTCTGTATGAATATGTGTGTCTCTGTGTCTGTGTGTTTCTTGTGCTTTTTATTTGACTCTTTCTAGTGTTTGTTTTGCACTATTCTGGTTTGTTTTTTACATTACTACTATGATTATTATTCCTATTATATGCCTGTTTGTTTTCTAGTGAGAGAAAGAAAGAAGGGTGTAGATTTGGGTCGGGGATGATCTGGAAGGACGTGAAGAGGGAGAAACCTTATAAAAATATATCCTAGAAGAAAGCCTATTTTTAATAAAACATATGCATTTCTGTGCTCTTGAAGATTTTTTTCTTAATAAGAAATTCTGAATCTGTTTCTCTGTCCTCTTCAATTTTTCTCTATGTGTTGGGGTCATCCATATGAATACATTTAGCACCATTAGAACAAAGTCTTTGTTTAATTGCTGCCTAGTACTCAGGTACCCTTAGAAAGACAGATTGGTTGTTTGCAGTGGTTGGTTTTCTAATGCTGTAAAGAATATTCTCGAACCACTTTCTGAATAGATGTATAATTGTTTTTCTAGAAAGTGAACAGGAGACTACATTTTCTCAGGTCAGGAAAAAGTAAGATTCACTGTGGGCAAAGTGAAGATATGTAAGAACAAGTGCTGGCCGGAACTGAATTGGGCCTGTTCTGTAGAACAGTGGAGGGACAGCTGCAGCCAGAAGGGCTATGGATTCCATATCCTGCCTGTCCCACAGCATAGCATGTGTCTAGATTCGGGAGTGTGGTGCTTTTAGCCCTCATCCAGAACTAAGCCTGTAGATCTGAATCCAGCTTCTCAGGGTCACCATCAGGTAGCTTCACATTTCTGTGCTCAGGGACATGGTGTTTCTGAGCACATATTCACACAGCGCAGCCACTGAATCAGCATCTGCAGACTCCCTGGTGAACTGTGGCACATGCTAGTCTCAGGTCCTGCCCAAGGTCTGGGAACGAGAGGGATCACTAGCACACTCCATAGCAAGTTCTCTGCTGGTAGAAATGCTTGTTGGAGCCTGAGGACCACTGCTCTTTCTCCTGCTAGACACGGTGTGTTTCCTGCCCCTCTTCAGAGGAGAAGCCCATTGCTCTTATTCTTGTTCCAGCAGGGAGGAAGATCACAAGGTGAGATATCACTGGTGATAGAGGGATGCATCCAACAGAATATCTTGCAGGGCTATTGTTGGGTCACAAGGTGGATACTATGGGTGCTCTAGTCAGGGGGCAGAGAGGCGAGAGGCCACTCTGATAGCTAATGACCAATCACCAAAAAAGCTGCAGGAGGAGAAAAAGAAAGCTCTCTTTCTCCTAAAATCACAAGGAATGCCATAGTGAGGTTTAGACCTGAAATCCAAGGAATGGATCCTGTATGGTAAATGCCTAGTGTCTAAACAGCACAGGGAACAGCCCATGGCAGGAGGGTTGCTGTTGCTGTAATAGTAAGTTTCTGGTCTGTGGTCTAGACCTACAGACCCACAGTCCCACAGAAACACACAGATGCTTATATTAATTTTATGCTGATTGACCTATGGCTTAGGCATATTGCTAGGTAGTTCTTTTATCTTATCTCAATCTATTCCATTAATCTGTTCAGCCAAGTGGCTTGGTACCTTTTCTCAAAGTAGCATGGTTGTCTTCTCTAAGTTTGCTGGCAGTTCTGCTGGTGTCTTTCTGGCATCTCTTCTGGTGTCTTTCTCTGCTCTTCCTGTTCTCAGAGTTTTCTTAGTCTGGTAGCCCTGCCCATACTTCCTGTCTGCCTTTGGCCAATGAGCATTTTTATTAAGCCAGTAGGCGGGACAATTATTTACAGTGTTATAGAACATAATCTACTGTAGGTGGCTACAGGGTTTCTATGGTTACATAACTGCCAGGGATGGGAAAACTTAGAGATCCTCGGACCCTAGCTTAGGAAAGCCACAGGCAGGCAATTTTCCAGAGATCTGTCTGTCTTCAGTAAAACAATCCTGGCCTCCTTCTCTGGGTTCAGTGTGTGAAGTGCTCATGAATAATAACACTGAGGAACAGTGGCAACGAAATGGATGTTCATGACTTTGCAGGGCTGTTTCTATAATACAGTCATCAAGACCCAGAAACTGCCTGTGTCCTCAGGTCACTCCTTCCTTGTCTAAAATGAGGTCTGAGATCTAAAGTTATGTCAACAGAAATTAGTTTTAATTCCAGATACAGAAAGGGACAGACAAATGGCAAAAAGGGAAGTGAGTATAAAGTGCTAAGGTAGGAACCCCCTGCTGGTCTGTATGCGTAGATCATAGCAGTGCTGAAAGTGTTATTTGAACTTTCAGAGAATGAAACAGACAACACAATCCAGTCCCTGGACACCATCCTATTCTACAGTACCCAGCAGGATTCTTTGGGCGTTGGCTTTTGAGCATCCTAAGCATACTGGTGCTGTCTGCTAATTATGGACAAGAAGAGGACATCTGTGAAGGCATCTCAGATGTGCCAGTGTGTGCCAATGTGAGATTCCACGAGGGTGTTCTGAGGGGAAAGCTAAGTTTGATTTACACATCTCTCCCTGGAGCAAAACAGACTTCCCCCCTCTCTTCTTCCTGGGAAACTGGGCTAAAGGTTCTCTCATCATTTTCTCCCGCAGATTGCTGCTTCCCAGTGGAATTAACTTATTTCTTCTAGGTAGGCTTAAGCCTTGAACTCAATTATCCATAGAATTCTGATGCCCTATAATGGGTGGCTCTGGGAAAAACAAGGCCCTGAAAAAGCAATCCCACAGATGATTGGCCAGTGATCCTGATAAAGCAGCAAGCTCATAGATGCCAAATGGAATGTTAGTGCTAACACATAGGTGCACTAGGCTTGTCACTGGGAGGAGTCCTGGACTCTAGTGCTTATTTTTGTTCCTGAATTTCAATTAAAATATAACGCAGTGTCCCCTTCTTCCAGACATTTGTTAAATTATGAGATTAGAGGCTACCATAAAACCTTCAATGCACTCATATTTCTTCTTGGCAGGGCATAGAAAAGTTAATTTGGGATTAGGTCCAGATGCATTTTAACTGAGTTATCCTCACTGTTTATCATTCCTAAGGCACTGACAGTGCTAATGAATGTCCGCAGTTATATATCATTTTATAAACACATGCCGTCCCCAAGATGGTGCCAGTTAAATTCCCAGTAAAGAATTAACAAGCACCCATTGGAAAGAGGCAATGACCCCTTTGACAAGTTCCCCGGAGGCATGCCTGGACATCAGCAGCAGCAGTAGGTGGCTTGGAGGAGACTCTGCTGCATCATGAGCCACAGCGACCTACATGACTTACTCAGGAGCTATTCCTCACACTGATGTTTATCTCATCTGCTGCTGGGGACTGCAGGCCATTGTGATGATGTGACACATGTTGCTAAGTGCCCTGGGGAACATAATGCAACTGCCATTCTGCACTGGCTAGGGCAAGAGTAGGGGCAGGAAAAAAATTAGGGAAGCACAGGGAAGGTTACAAAGCAAGCCCTGTGTCAGCTGGGCAGGTTTGTTCTGCAGTAAGATCCATTAATCTGTATCTGAGCTGCTCCTGAGACTAACAGGTAGTGAGTTCTGCTGGCCTAGGACACTATGTGATCTGTCACTGTACAGACTCGGGTTCAGGCATGGGCATCTGTGGGCAGTGTCTGCCACTATTTATTTTCAAATTTGGCTTTATGCTTTGCTATTCATTTGTAATCCCTCCTGAGAGAATAATGCTTACCAATTTTGTCTTCCCATTTCCACACAAAAGCATAAATGGAAAGTTGTCTTTGAATGTATCTAGGGAAATAGAATGGGGGGTACTCTAGCCCCAAATCAGTGTGTGTGTGTGTGTGTGTGTGTGTGTGTGTGTGTGTGTGTGTGGTGTCAGAGGATTATTAGCTTTCCATTCTCCAGTCAGTACCTCTTAATGTAAACAATCCTTGAGGTTATACTTCTTCCTAGCTTTGGAAATGAAAATTAACTGAAAGTTGTAGTTCAGTTGAAAAGTCTGATTCCCTCACATCCAATCACAGTTTGACCCCAGGGAGGAGAGCTTCAGAGCCAGCATGAGGAGGCAGAGAATAAAGACTGGGCTCCTGATCAGCACTGCCTCTGCTTCCTCAATCTGTAAGGCTCTCAGCTGCTTGTCCAAGCTGGCTGCTACTGCAAAGTGACACTCCAGGTTTCCTGTGTCCCCTCCCCCATAGTGAGAATCCTCCAGGAAAGCAGTGTTATGCTCTCCAAGTCCAGCCTGGGTGTCAGTCCAGCCTGTCCTTGGCAACCATACAGAGGGTGGTGATCACTTTGCACAAAAGAAACATGAAAGTAGTTTTATAAACAGATCACAGAATAGATAAAAGTTTTCTTTTTGCTAGTACAGGCTATTTTCTTCTAAAATATTACTTTTTCACATCATTATTTGTGCATAACCACAATGGGACCATCCAGAGGTTTATCATTGACTCTCCTTTATCAAGCACTATCTTGGACATGTAGGCCTTCTTCAGTTGTTTGACCCTTCAAATACATTATCACAGTACGGGTTTATCTATTTTCTGATTGATAGAGATGTGGGATGACTCTTTTAAGTTAATATTTTATTAGAATAGAATGTACACAAACCACAGGCATACAGGACAACAGCAACAGTCAGGAGAGAGCCGACCTGCTGTCATTTGGATGTACTTTATTCCTTAAAGGATCATATGCTGGAAGCTTGATCCTCAGTGTCACGGTGTTGGTGGAAGCTTTAGTAGGTCGGGTCCACTGTAAGGTGATCAGACTTTGTGAAAAGGGATGTTGCATTCAAAAAGAACCAGTGAAGGTCTCCTGAGATCCCAATTACTTGCCTGAGGAGTGGGTTGTTAAGAGAGTGAGCCCAACCCATGGGCTGCTCTGGCTTTCGGTCTTAGCACGAGATCTCTGTCTCTGCCAGGTGATTCCTACCACAACACCATCAGCAATGCTGTGCTACACACAATGAAGTCCATCAGACATCTGTGCCACCCAGTCACAGACTTTCAATCTCTACACCTGTGAGCAAAATAAACAGCTTTTCATTATTCTGTGCCTAACCTCAGGTATTGCGCTATAGTGACAAAAAACAAAAACAAAACCACTGAACAAACAAAACAAAGAGAATGCATTCTCCTGTGACCTCAGTGGCCCGTGAGACAGAATCTATCAGCTCTGATTCGACCAAGAGTTCCAGCTAGACCAAGAGAGGTTCCCTGAGACACAGACATCTCTTGCATTGATTGGATGAAGAGATGGGTAGACATCAGTGCAAGAATAAATACAACAGATGGTTTCAGTCCACAATTCTATCAGAATTTCAAAGAAGAGCTGATACTAATACTCTTCTGTCTCTGCTCTGAGTCTCTTTCCTTACAATCTGAATTCGTGCAATACTCTGCAAATTGTTCCACACGATAGAAACAAAAGGAACATTGTCAAACAATTTTTATGAGGCTACAGTTACACTGATACCCAAACCACACAAAAGATGCAACAAAGAAAGAAAGTTATAGACCAAGCTTCCTTATGAAAAAAATACTAGCAAACCAAATCCAAGAACACATTCAAAAGATCATCCACCATGATCAAGTAGACTTCATCCCAGAGATCCAGGAATGGTTGAACATATGAAAATCTGTTAATGTAATCCACCATATAAAGAAACTGAAAGAAAAAAAAAACCTATGTGATCATCTCATTAGATGCTGAAAAAGCCTGTGACAAAATCCAACTTCCACTCATGATAAATGTTTTGGAAAGATTAGGAATACAAGGAACAGACCTAAACATAATAAAGGCAATTTACTGCAAAGACAGCCAATATCAATTAAATGGAGAGAAACTCAAAGTGATACCACTAAAATCAGGAACAAGACAAGGCTGCCCACTTTCACCATATCTATTCAATATTGTACTCAAAGGTCTAGCTACAGCACTAAGAAAACAGAGATCAAGGGGATACAAAATGGAAAGGAAGAAGTCAAACTTTCGAATTTTCAGATGATATGATAGCATATATAATTGACCCCAAAAATTCTATCAGGAAACTCTTATAGCTGATAAACACCTTCAACAATGTGGCTGGATTCATGATTAACTAAAAAGAATATCAGTATCTCTCCTATATACGAATGATAAATGGGTCAAGAAATAAATCAGAGAAACATTCTTTACAATAGCTACAAATAAATATAAAGTATCTTGGAGTAACTTTAACTTAGCAAGTGAAAGAGCTTTATGACAAGAACTTTAATTTTTAGAAGAAAGAAATTGGGTGGCTGCCCACTCCTTCCCATTGAGCCCGCTGAAGATTCACCATGAGCAAGGCCCACCCGCCCAAACTGAAGAATGAAGTTAAATGGTGGCAGACATGTACAAGGAATACTACGAGGCTTTGATCCCTTTATGAATCTTGTGATTGATGAGTGTGTGGAGATGGCAACAAGTGGGCAACAAAATAACATCGGCATGGTGGTCATCTGGGGAAACGGCATCATTATGTTAGAAGCCTTGGAAAGAGTCTAAAGAGTTCAGCAGAGGAGTTCACATCCTTCCCCAAAGGACTGTTGACTGGAGTCATGTACATTGTCATATGAAGCCCTTTTTGCTAAATAGACTTTTGTGATACTCAGAAAAAAAAAAGAAGAAAGAAATTGAATAAGATATCAGAAAATGGAAAGATCTCCCATGCTCATGTGTTGCTTATTCTTTGGGCCTTGCTAGTTCTTCTTAAAGGAGGGGGCGAGAAGGCATGGAGACAGCAACTCAGGCTGGAGGGGTGGTAGTTGAAACAAACGAGTTTAATTTGAGGAAGGGGTAAGCTTTTATATACTGTCCACCCAGCCAGAGAAAGGCTTTGCTTTGCTGGCATCTGCTGCTGCCATGTGGTCATCTCTCGCTGGTTCAGGTCATCTCACATCAGGACTTTGCCTCTGTAGCCAAGGCTATTAGAAAGTGACAAGCAAGTGCAGAAAACCACCATCACTGTGAGATGGTAATATTTTATTGTCCCCCTACTTGTGTCCCAGTAAGGAAATCACATCAGATTCTGGTGTGAAGATGGGACCCTTGACTGCTGGGCTGTGTTCCCATCCTCTGTGCTGTGGGACTTCTAAGGAAGCCTGCTAAGACACAGATGTTAATAAGAATTTTTTGTGTGTTTGCTTGTTTGTTTTGTTTTTCTCCCCAGGGATATTATGCATTGCATCTTTGATCATGTTTACAAATGTGTTACTTGCTTGAAGGTTGTTTCTGTGACCAAGCTGCCAGTGTCTCATCTAAAGTTTCTTTTCCTCCAGAAACTCTCAAATACCTGGCAGCCACTTCCTACATAATTGACTTGGAGGCTTAATAGTATTATGGTAACTGCTGGGCCACTAGCTCAAACATATTACTATCTAGCTCTTACACTTAAATTAACCCACAATCCTTATCTGGTTAACCAGGTGGCTTGGTACCTTTGCTGAGCTCAGTATTCTCATATTGCTTCCTGTGTGTCTGGCTGGTGTCTGCTCTGCTTTTCCTCTTCCCAGAATTCTTCTAGTCTGGTCACCCCACTTATACTTCCTGCCTGGCTACTGACTAATCAGCATGTATTAAACCAATACCAGTAGCAAATCTTTACAGTGTACTAGAGTATCATCCCACAGTAGTGTATCCTGGGTGGTAGCACCATACAAGGTGGGAAGTAGCGTAAGAGGAAAAGGTACTTTGAGAGGCATCTAGAACCTTTGACTAGGAAGGACAGTAAGCATTTTTTAAATCCATGAGCTTCTAGGGTCCTTCTAGATCCCTCTAGATCCTAGAAGCTCTAGATCCCTCTAGGATCCCTCTAACATTTATTTTTTTCAGGTACAGGAAATGAGATCATCAACAAATTACAAATGTCATCCCATCGCTACCCTGATGTTTTTCATGATCAGTTATGTTTTCTGACCTTGGGAATGATACTGAGTTATACAATGGTTTCTGTGAACCAGAAGAAGAGTGCGTGTGAGTCAGAGCAGGGAGAAGTCTAGGCAAGGACACACGGGTGTGGAAAACAAAGTCTGTGTGTGGTCAGAGGACAAAGCCTGTGCAGTGTAGCAATTTCCTCCAAGATGAAAATCTTCCATCTTTGTAGGAAGCCTGCTAAGACACAGATGTTAAACAGGAGGTGAAATGATCTAATCTGCAGGGAAACTCCTTAAACTCAGAAGTCAAGCAAAGGTTCCAGGAAGTCCTTGAAGCCGACTGGATTCACTAGCCACTTACTCCCAAACTCACATGAGCTGTAAGCACTACTGAGAGATACTCTCAGACAAACTGCCTGGAAAGGACATTTTATAACCTGCTGAGCAGCCTGAAGGCAGTGCACTGTACAGTGCACTCCAGGTTCCCAGCTTTCATGAGCTGTCACTCATGCTGGGCTGGACTTTGGCAATCTTTGAGTCACTTATGTTCTTATAAGTAACCCCTCACCTGTATTCTTGTAACTCTAACCAAGCTCAACGGTCCACCAAATTGGACTTTGGTTTCATTCTTTTTTGGTCACATCTGCCTAGGAATAGGGTCACATGAGTGGACAGGAAAAAGGAAGAAGATGAGTGAGCCTGTGTCCACAGCACAAGCACTGTGGAGCCTTCAGGACCACATGGCAAGTAGAGTGGGAGGCCTGGTCAGGCATAAGGCTGGGGTCAAAGATGACAGACATTTGGTCAGCAAAAGGACTGTAAGATTTTGAGGAAGTAACAAAAAGGGATTCTGGGGACAAGACCACTGACCTTTAACTGGAGGCAGACTGATTAGCTGCATAGTTCAGTCGAGAGTTCATCACTGTTCTTTTTGAAAACTTAGTATTTACTGCTTGTGAAAGACAAAGAGGAAATGTGTAGTGTTCCCCTTTTCTTGCATAAGTGACCTTGGGAGCCTCTAAAAATTCACTTTTTCATTAACAGTCTTTTCTTTAACTTGTCCTGGTTATCTGACACCTCTCCATCCTTGCTGACTCTCTCTCTCCCTCTCTTTCTCTCTCTCTCTGGAAAGGAAATGGGGCAATTGGAGCCAGATGTGCACAGGTACCACAGGATGGATGTGTTGGATGTGGTTGGGATCCTTGCTTGTCTCTGTATGCCTCATAATACAGCTGCTTCCTTCCTTCAGCACTGGCCATCTGTGCCTTGGTGACAATGCTGTTGTCAGCATGGCTTGCACCTGGCTGGGTCTTCTACTTGGTTATGAAGCTCAGTTTCACTCTTGGACAACTGTCATTCTTCCAGGAGAGTGCATCAGGCACAGAGACTTTTACATAGTTTCTAAGCAAAGGGTGGATTTAAAATATGAGAAGAATTAGAAATAATAATCAAGATATATTAACTTGGGCACTTTAATTCAGAAACTAATTTATGGCTCCCCTCTTTCTCATCTATCTCTCTATTTATATCTCTATGTCTATGAACTTGGAGAGTTAAAGCTCTCTTTGGAAGGCATTCTTTTCAAATGTTTTTATTTATTTTTACGTCATGGGAACTGGCATTTTGTCTCTATGTATGTCTATGTGAGGGTGTCAGATCCTTGGAAACTGGAGTTCAGACAGTCATGAGCTACTTTGTGGGTACTTGGAATTGAACTCAGGTCCTGTGGAAGAGCGACCAGTGCTCTTCACTAGATCACATACTTCCAACATATAATGGCACAGAACATACATTACCATTCCAAAATGCAGGGAAGAAAGTGTAGCAAGAAAATACTAGACCAAAGCAAGACCAAGAACCAGCTGGGCAGACTCCAAACACTGCATCTCCATGCCCGACATCAAAATACTCTTTAGATCTGCAACTCCATTCAGCTCTACTGAGAGCAAAATATTTCTTTTTCTTGGTGGATTCCACCCCTTGTTAGCAGCTTTCCTTTAAAGGTATTCCACAGCTCTAGCATTTTCAACATCTTGGGGTCTCCAAGGCAATCCAGGCTTTACCTTCGCAGCTTCAAGAAATGGCTTTCTAGGCTTCCATTCAGTGACACCCCTGACACATGCCTGGTCTCAGCTGTTTTCCTTAGTGTGAAAGTAAATTCCATAATCCTATTTCTTCTATTCTTAACTCTAAAAACAGAACCACATAGCAAGAGCTGCCAAGTTCAACTTGCTGGGGATATAACATGGTCCCCTCATTCAATCACATCTTCACTGGCTTTCTGTTTTTCACTGCCTGAGCTTGGCTGTCCTGAAACAGAATCTCTAGACCAGGCTGGCCTCAAATTCAGATCTACCAGCCTCTGCCTTCTTAGTGCTGATATTAAAGATGTGGAGCATCACACCCAGCTCTAGGCTTTTCTTTAGTCTCTTTCTACAAATTGGAGGTTTAGTTGAATGGGATCTTGCCCTGAGGTCACCACTTCTTTTATTCCATTTCTTAATCAGTTTATCTCCCTGAACACAGAATTTAGGTCCATTCACTTCCTGATGTTCTTTCCTACATGTACATTTTCTATTTTTATTTTCTCAGTCTGGTCCTTTTCTTTGTAAATCTTCATTAGAGTTACCACTAATAACCATACAGCAGAGTCTATACTAGGCTGTTTTGAGATTTCCTTTGCCAGTGAAATTAATTTAAAACTTTTCACTTTAGCTTCAGGCTGACTCTTTGGAAAAGGTCAAAAGCTGTCACATTCTTCACCAAAATATCACATGAATTATCTAGCCAACAAGCTATAATTTTTTCCTTCTGAAACCTCTTGAGGTAACCCACCATAATTTATCAAGTCACACTCAGCACCACTGTCTTCTATGCTCCTACTAACATGGCCCATTAAACAGTGCTTAAAGCATTCTACTGCTTTCCTGACTCAAAGTATCAATGTCCATCTTACTCCAAAGAAACAAAAAACAAAATAAAACTAAGAACAACAACATGGCCAGGCCTATCACAACAATACCCTACTCCCTGGTACCAACTTGTGTCTTAATTACAGTTTCTATTACTGTGAAGAGATGCCATGACCATGACGCCTCTTATAAAGGAAAACATTTAATTGAGATGATGCCTTAGTTCAGAGGTTAAGTCCATATCATCATGGCAGAGAGCATGGTGGTGTACAGACAGGCATGGTGCTGGCTACATTTTGATCAGGAGCCAACAGGAAGTGATCTGTTTAAGTTAAACTTAAACAAAAGAGACCTCAAAGCCCACCCCCACAGTGACACACTTCCTTCAACAAGGCCACACCTCCCAAAGCTTAAAGGGATCAATTACATTCATTACTCAATTACATTATATTCAGAAAACCACACCCTCCTCAGTTAAGCCTCTCTGAAAATGCAATCACATGTATGAACCACCTCTCTGTTTCACTGATTCTGGGTATTGCTTTGTTGTTAATTCTTGTGTCATTAATTTCAGCCTTTAGATTATATCCTTTTATTTACTCTTTTGGGGTATTATTTTTTGTTGTTTTACTAAAGCTTCCAAGTATATTATTAAGCTATTTATATGAAATCTTCCCAGGTGTGTTTGTTTTCTTTTTAATGTAAGCACTTAGTGCCATGAACAAAATTTCCAAATTTTCTCTTAGAATTGTTTTTATTAGGTCCTATAGATTTCTGAATATTGTGCTTTAATATTGAATCAATTCTATTTGGTGTTTTAATAAAAACCTGGAGTCTGATATTGGGGAAAAGCTGAAATACAGAAAGACCGGTGGGGGGGGTGGGGGAATGGGGGAGAACACAATCAATTCTCAATCAGCTAAATCTGAAGGCCTATCTTCCTGAACCCCCTCACTCCAACATCTTCACTCTCAGCCAACAAGGGAAGTGGCAGAGGAAACTGAACTCCTCCTCCCTTTTCTCCCTCCACCCAGATATCTTACTTCCTGGTTCAGCTTTCTTAGAGCTAGGGTTGAAGGCATGTGCCGCTACTGCCTGGCTGTTGGGCCCTGACCTCAAAGAGATCCATCTGTATCTCTGTCTCTTGAGTGACGGAATTAAAGGCATGAGTCACCATTGCCTGATCTTCATGGCTTGGCTTTGTCTTCTCATATTCCAAACTATTTTTATTAAATATACAATATATCAGCATACTTTAATATTCATAAAATTCTAAGAAGTTTTAAAATTCTCTCTTGATTTCTACCTTGGCCCAGTTTCCATTCAGTAGTGGGTTGTTTAGCTATCATTAGCTTGTACACTTTCACTATTCTTATTGTTGATATATAACTTCATGTCATGAGGGTCAGATAGGACTCCGCTTATTACTTCAATTGTTTTATATTTGTTGAGACTTGCTTGTATATAGTCAGTTTTGGAGGAAGTCCCCTAGGCTACAGAGAAATGTTTTAGGTGGAATATTTTGTAGATGTTTGTTAGGTATATTTGATTAAGTCATAAACCTTATGATGTTATATAACTCCAGAGTTTATCTTTATAGTTTTTGTCCTGGTGACTTATAGGTTAAAGTGGGGTATTGAGGTCACCCAATAGCTAACAAACTAATGAACATGAGAAAGTTTATAATTGTTAAATTGAATCTCCATAAAAACAGTAAAATTGTATTAATTGTGCTCAATTTTTACTTCTATTATTTGTTGAGTTTTGGATTGACATGTGACTTACCTGGGCAGTAAAGATCCTCAAATACAACTGTCCTATCTGTGGATTAGTACAGTTTGTTTAGAAAACAAAAACCACAATCCTAGTTGACATATGGTAACCTTGAAAAAACATGTGATCAACACTGAGGTAATTAACCCACAAGTTTTACATCTGGGGATTTTAATGACAAAGTGACATTATAACTAAGGTCCAACTCACACTGGAGAAGGCTCCTCTTTATTTTCAGAAAGATGGGGATGAAGAGGACAGCAGGGCCCGAGAACACACATGCTGCTCACTGCTTAGACTGTAAAACTATTTGAGCTTCCTGTGCCTAAATACCAAACAAAATTTTCAAAAGGCATTTTCCCTGATGGAATGGTGTGTAATATCAGATAATGTTGAATTTTTGGAATTTCTAAGCACAAGAAGAAGTAAATGATGTGCTAGGAATTGGTTTGCTCAAAAGCAGGGCTTTTTACACAGAATTTTCTTCCAAACAAATAAAATAGTTGACCCAGAAGCACATTCTCAGGAAGCTGCACTAGGAAGAAAGCTGAGTATTGGGCTCTGTCCTTATTGTGGGAGCACATTAAAAACAACAGATGCC
Source organism: Sigmodon hispidus (assembly GCA_004025045.1). Lineage (NCBI taxonomy): Eukaryota > Metazoa > Chordata > Mammalia > Rodentia > Cricetidae > Sigmodon > Sigmodon hispidus. The sequence continues at coordinate 183,883 of PVIH01002076.1, forward strand.
CCCATCACCAGCTTGCTTGTTAGAGCTCGGAAATATCAGTTTACCACAACCCGGAGAAGGCTGCATTAGATAGTTTCTAATGCTAGGTCTCTGACTATCTAACTTACCCTTTCTCAACCCACTTGGTGGTGGTGGCAGCATGTATCCCCAATGTGGGGTTCTGATCTCTAGAAAGCAGACCATATTTAGAGAACATTGTGTGTGTGTGTCCCAGGTTGCCTGGAATCACTTGAAATGCTGTGTAAAGTGTTCATCTTTATCTTGTCAAATGCAGAAATTGGGACTGGGATTGTAGCTCAGTGTAAAGCATTTGCCTAGGATGCTGTGCTGTGTGGTTTTATGGCAACTTGACACTGACTAAAGTCACTTAAGAGGAGGAAATTTAACAGGTAAGTATTTCTATAAAGTCAGACTATAGGTAGGTCTGTAGGTTATTTCCTTAATTATTGATGAGGGAGAGCCCAGCCCACTGTGGGTGGTGACAGGCCTGCATGGGTGCTCTTAGATATTACAAAGCAGGCTGGGCATCCCATAAAGAGCAAGCCAGTAAGCAGCACTCCTCCATGGCCTCTGTATCAGTTCCTGCCACCAGGTGCCTGCCCTGCCTGGTTTATGTTCCTGACTTGATTTCCTTCAATGAACTGTGACTCAGGATATGTAAGCCAAATAAACCCTTTCCTCCCTAAACTATTTTTAGTCATGCTGCTTCATCACAGAAGTAACCCTAACTAAGACACATGCCTGAAGTTGTAGTATCTTGGACTGGGAAAAAAAAATTGCAAAACTAACAGTCCTTTGAAAACTGGAAAAAATACACCTGAAATATGTAGAAGGCCACCAAAAGGCCTAGGGGAAAACTAGAGGAAAGAGGAGTCTCTTTAGAAAATTGAGAGACAAATTGGCTGTATAGAGATTGTAAAAGCCATGTGCATGAGAAACACAAGACAGTGTTTTGAGTCACAAAACACTGTGACACAAAGACCGGTGTCAAGCTCTACTCCTTATCTTGGGCTGATTCTCAGGTTTGTAGTGAGCTTGGCGAAGCATTGAAGGAGTGGCCCAGCACAGACAGACTCAGTCATCCTCAAGTCCTGGGACAACTGAAAGTTGTTTGTTTGAGCTCAGAGCATTTAAGATTTCCCTGTACAATCACAAGATCAACACAAGCTGTGGAATACAGACTTCACTGGCTGCACATAACAAAGCTTTCAAGATTTATAAAAGTGGTTTTGGAGATTCTGGGCAGGGAGAGTTCAGCTGACCTGAACTTAGCTCCCGAAATCCATGTCAAAAGATAGGCATGGTGGTGTGCTTGTAATCCCAGTTCTCAGGTGAGCAGAGACAAACAAAGTGGACCCGTGGCACTGCTGGCCAGCCAACCTGGCCTAACTGGTGACTTGTAGATCAGTCGGACACTATGTTCAAACAAACAAAAAAGATGTGGATTGTGCCTGAGAACTGATACACAAGTTTCACCTTTGACATACATACACACAAACACACAGACGTGTACATAATCACATGTAAGCTTGCATACACAGGCACACATTAACATGTGTGTATAGGCATGACACACAAACACACATGTGTACTCAAACACAAATGGTTATACATGAGCAGGCATGTACACACACACACACACACACACACACACACACACACACACAGAGACAGAGAGAGAGAGAGAGGGAGAGAGACAGAACATTCAGAAGTCACTGAACAAATAAACTCCTACAACCTTCAACAATAGCAGCAATAATAAGGAAAAGTCTGAAGAAAGAAAAATTCCTGACTTCTAGCTATGACATCCAAACATCCATCCTTCAACTATAAGGATATAAGAAAATATGATTAAATATGGCTCCATCAACTAGATGGAATGGATCAGCAGAAACTGCTCAGAAAGAGCCCAGACAACAGACTTCAGCTGAGGTAGCTCGCAGAGCACACAGATAACCATAGAGACTTTATGAAAAATTATGAAGAAAATTAGAATATCCATAAAGAGACAAAAATTAGGGGAAAAGCTAAAAAGTTCTATAGCTGGAAAGTGTATTTATTTTTTTATTTAGTTTTTCTCAAGATAGGGTTTCTCTGGGTAGCCCTAGGTCTTTTGGAACTCACTCTGTAGACCAGACTGGCCTCAAACTCACAGAGTTTTGCCTGCCTCTGCCACATAGTGCTGGGACTAAAGGCATCTCCCAGCTGTAAAATGTATTTAAAATAAAGTATTTCCTAGGGAGTTTCACGATGTGATTTGGCCTGGCAAAAGAGAGAATTGATAAGTTTGAAGACTGAATAACCAAAATTATTGACTACAAAGAACAAAGCTGAGAGAGAATGACTGGAAACAGACTTCATGTGACCCATGAACCACAGAGGGAATGGTGGAAACAGCACACATTATTGAAACTTAAGAAGAAAAGACAGAAAAATATTCAAGCAAATTATGGCTCCATACCTCCTTGAAGTGGAGGGATAAATGAATAGCCAGATCCAAAAATCTCAGTGAACTGCAGTAGAGTAGATTCAAAGGGACCCCTGTGAGGCTTACTGCTGTCCAACAGTCAAGAGCCGAAAACAAAGCCAGAATTCTTAAATCAACAAGTGATAAATAACTTATCATGCACAGAAACCATTAATATGATCAACAACCGTTTTTCTTTCAGTAAAAACATGGGTGTCTGAATCAGTTGATGACATTTAAAGCTGAGGATTTCATCTCTGGACAAACTGTCTTTCACAGTGAGGGAGAAGCCAGACATGATGACACATGTCTCCTGTCCCCACACTCAGTAAACTGAGGAAGGTGATACAATTCAGGGAGCCCATATGACTGTAGCCTCTGTCCTTCCATGCACACTCACATGGACAATGAACTCAAACATGCAGACATATAAATTTAAGGGCAGAAACTCCCATTCCCCTAGAGTGGAGTATAAGGCAAAGGGTTTGACATCATGCTTGGCAACAATCCCTTGGCCATGACTCCAAAAGCACAGTCAGAAGAAGAAAAAATAATCAAGTTGAACTTTCTTATAATTAAACACTTTTATACCCAAGGGACATTGCCAACAGAGAAAAATGGCAACCCACAAATAGGAACAAGTAACAGGAGTCACATATCTGACAAGGGACAGATGTCAGGAATATAAAAAAGAATGTCTGCCACCCAGCAAAAAATAAACAATCAGAGAAATCATGGGCAAAGAATGCAAGCAGCCTTAATGATGATAGACAAATGTCCAGTAACCAAGTGAAAAAATAAATTATGGAAGTGCTGATTGAAAGCAGGCTGAGTTTCCTATCATACCAGGGGTGACTATTTTAAGGAAAACAAAACAAACAAAAAATACACAAAACAGAAAACAGTAGGTGTTTGAGATGCTATCCAACCCCCACACTGCAGGAGTGTGGAAAAGTTGGGGCTTCCTCTTAAAGCCAACCAGAATTACATTATTATACGGGAATTTCACAGCTAGGAAGAGCACAAAGTATGTAATCAATGATTCAAATCAATGACACATGTGCTCATGTCCTTTGTAGCATTACTCAAATCTGCAAGGTAGAATACCATCTAAGTATCTACCTAGAAACAGTGAGGTAAACGGAAAAAAATTACATATTTGCTGGAATATCCGCTGCAAATCTCAGTTTACCCATCCATACAGATTGGAATATTACACTGGAATAAGCCAGGCAGAATGTGATGAAAGATGAAATTCTTCAGGTAAACATTGAGATTAAACAGATCTTAGGAACAAAATGTAGAGCAGAAGGTTGCTGGGGGATGGGGAGAAGGGAGAATGGGATCTTATTACTCATTGCTTCTGGTTCCTGCTGATGAAATCTAGGAATAGTGGGGATAGGCACACAAACTGTGTACATGATTAACATCAACAAACTATATTCTTAAAGTTGGCTCTACCTGCGCATGTGTGTATACACACACACACACACTCACACACATCCATAATAAAATAGTTATGGGATCATCTTGGTTGAAAGGACTCATTTCTTGGAAGAAATGATGCCTCCAGGACCACTGCTCCATTTCTACTCTGCATCCTCATCCTCCTGTGCAAGTGCAAGCATCACCCACTTCCAGGTTATCAGATACAATCTAGGCTTCATCTTGATTTGTACAGGGTTACCTACAGAAGTCAGTTTTCAATTGGTCATATATCTGATCTGCAAAGTTTTTCACTAACACAGATAGAATGGCTAAGTTTGATATTATCTGCTCTCCAATTCCTAATTTTTCAACAACGAATTACTTTTACTTATCACAGAGCTTTTGATGTTTTCAAAGTCTATGGAACACAACTTTCATAGACAGCCTATGTGCCAACAGGGCTTTTCCCTTGGTGATTTCACACTCCTCACTCTACTACTGTGTCTCCAGGCCCTTTTCATTTCTTCCACTTCTCTGGAGTGGTCCTGAGTGTGAGCTAGTCCTGCTTGTCATCCACTAAGGCCGTTCAGAGAATTCTTTCTTACAATAGTCCTAATAGAATTTATTTCAAATGTCTGAATAGAGCAGTCAGGTAAACTGACCCCATGCATCCAATTTTTAGCAGCATGAGTCTGTGGATCTGAGATTCCATAATTCACAGATTGAATGAGAAATGGCCTACATCTTCCCCCATCTGTTCACCACTAAAATGAAGTTGACAGGGGCCCCAGGTGATTTCAAATTTCCTTCAGTGGAAAATGGAATTCAGGTTTGTGGAGATACTAATCTTTATGGCTCTTTTTATGGAGCCTGAAAAGGTCTGACCTATTATTGAGACAAAATCTCCTGTTGGCCACCTTACATCTGATTTACATCTACTGAGATACATGATGCACTCTCTCTACCATGCTTCTCTGGAGAGTAAGGAAGGATGGGCTGTACCATGTTGGAAATGCCTTCTGCTGGGCTTGACAAGCTGGAGGAAGCCATGTAGGGCCAATGCTCATCCTGTACTGGCCCATCAATACATCTTCCTCCCTCTTTGTCTCACAGTCTCCAGTTGTAGAAGAACTTTGAAGATAACTGCCCCTTGGAGGCAGGATGTTCGTGCCCTACCATCTAGCAGCAATGCATTATAGATACTCTATAGTGATTTGGGCATATGCAGTCTAGATTCAGTACTTTTACATCTCTCAAGAGCATCTAGGGACCTTCCTTAACATAAGCGCATTCCAACATCCTAAAGTCGATCCAGCATCTTAGCCCTGGATAATTTCTCTGGGTCATCAGGGACTCCCTCCAATTTCATTTTGGCTTCTTTCTCCAGAGCTGTTCTTTATATAGCTAGAGTGTTGCTCAGCTTGTCAAGCCATCCCCTGGAGTCTTCATTGCCTTTAGAATAAGAACTTATCTTCCCCTGTGAAGGATATTCCTTGTCGTCCCAACTAGCTTTCAATAGCACAAGGTTGCTTGATTTGTTTTCTGGCCTAGGTGTCCAGTGGACACTGTGTCTTCTGGTGGGAATTCTGTCCCTGTATTCTGGACCTACTTACCTCACATGAAATATGTAACATTTTAACTCCGAGCCTTCCCCGAGCCTTCCAGTCTCCAATCTTTCCCTTCTTCCACGAGGTCATATTTCTGTTCCTGTGATACCTTTGGACAACTTATCATTGGACTTCCATGCTTTATTTTAACTTCATGCCTCCCTCATTAGGATGTGAGCCTTTGAAGGCTGCACAAGCCTCATATATATGATCTTATCCCCCAAGGCCAGCAGAGAGCTGACACATGAAAGCTTGCTGAAGGAGAGAATGGTGCAATGAGTGATTGGCTATATTGGCATCCCTGTCTCTCTTACAGCTCTTCTCCATTTCTCCAAACTATGAGAGACTTTGCAGATGGACCGGGACCCCATTCAGTTTTCTTCTTCCTTGGCTGTCTCCTAGGGGAAACACACAATAGAAAGTGCAAATGTTTGCTGAGTCAACAATGCTGATGCTTGGGCTCCATGAGCAAAGATGCAAACACAGATGAAATTGTTAGCCTATCCATGTGTCAAGGGAGAAGCCAAAGACAACTTCTCAAACCAGCTGAGGGGCTGGAAGTCAGATTTGCTCTTAGTATATTGTCAATGAAACAGACTCGGAGCCTTCTTTTATTGGTCCCTGGTCTTACCTTTGTTCCTCTTCCATGTCTCCTAAGAACAAACAAGCCTTTGCAGCTCAAATACCAGGCTTCCTTGCACTGTGTCAAGCAGCAGGTGTTTGTAAACTGCACATTGTTCCTGGGTCCCGAGGGCATGCATGCTTCTGTCCCACATCCTTGCTTGCACATCTGAAGCAGCCTTCCGTACTACCTGAGACTTCATCAGCTGCACCCAATCTCTACTTATCACTACTTGGAGTGCTGTGATGAAATGCTTATCTTATCCCTTTAATTTTGTTTTTTCCTCCTCTGAATAATATAAGAAAATGGTAAATAAACTATGTCCTAGCAGTTGATGATAATGTGAGAATGAGCATGCCTGTCTCCAACATTTAAATAAGCACTGTGACATCCAGAGTCCCAAGGCTCTTTCCTTAACTATGTCCCCCTCCTACTATGAGGTGGCCACCATTCTGAAAGTCTCCAGGCCTTTGCCTTTCCTTACAAATACACAGGGCCTGAACCTTTAAATAGCACCCTGTCAATTTTACAGTGTTGATTTTGTAGAATGGCAAGGTTTCCTGGATTTGCTTTTTTGCTCACTATTTCATGGGGGTCCTGCATGCCGATTGGTACTGCATAGTTTATTCATTTTTCAGCCTTGTTGATGGGCCACATTTTGTTCATTTCCTGCTAATGAACATTGTTTTTCTAAAAGTCTTTTAGTTTTTGTTTTTAAGTAAAACAGCATATAAAGAATAGTCTTGGGTTCACTTAAAGAAAATATACAAGACTGTTTCAGACTTTGTATAAGATAAACTGAAGCCTGGCTGGTAACTCAGATACTCAGTTCCTATGGTCCAGCTACCCTGCCATGGCTTGGTTTTAATGACAATATAGAGACAACTGTCTTGTTTGTTGAATGCTTATGTGATTATAAATAAAATGAATATGTATTTCTTTTCTAGCAGTCATGAACTTCTAAACAACAGGGGCACCTGCTGTAGAAGATTTTTTGGCCTGTTTGGGCCAGAGGTTTGGACTTGGCCTGTGGCGGCTTTTGTCTCTCAAAGAAATGAATCAGATACTTATATTAACTTTATATCGTTTGGCCCATGTCTCAGGCACATTATTAGTTAGCTCTTTTATCTTAATTTAAAGTATTTTTAGTAACTTATTTGCCATGTGGCCCAGCCCGTGGCTCACTTGGATTTTTTATATGTTTTTTCTTTGAGGGTCAGATGGAAAACTGGCTAACTTTGTCTTTTTTTAAACCTGTCTGGATAAGTGTCCTTAAAATAATAAACATTACCCAAATATATAAATATAGCAGCCTGGTAATTCCATGATAGAAACCTTCTTTTTAAAAATATCATTAGGCCATTTCAATCTTATGCAAATATCACCAGATGTACTGACCCAAAGGCAGCCCGAAGGGCCACTGCTGCTGCTGAGGAGTGAAGTCTCTCTCTGGTCAAAGAGAACACGATTATCTTCCTTCCTCATCAAAAAGAGGGAAGCAGCTTTGAAAAAAAACACCGAGAGAACACACAGAGTAGCAAGTAGACCAACAAGGAGGCCTCGGCCCTTTTAACACTGCCAAGCGCTTTGTCTCCATAACGTCACTATTTGCCCACAGAGTTTGAAAGAAGAATGCAGTTGGAAGGCTTCCAATATGGATTACTAGGTAAATGGCTTGCTGCTAAGCTAGACAATCTGAGTTTGATCTCCCAGGTCCACACAGCCCAAACAAAGGCAAGAGGCCTGAACGCTGTCTTCAGACCTCCTCACATGTGCCATGGCAAGAATGCTGCACTCTCCCCTTAAACAAACAAACAAATCTTAGAAGTTTAAAATAGAAATAAGATTGAATTTAACCACCTCTGATAGGGTCTTCTACCTGTGTGCCTTGTCCTAGGTTTTCTGGAGAATAGTACACATGGAGATTATTGCCCATGACAGTAGTTCTGACCTCTGGACATCTGAGGACCCACATGAGCTCTCCTTGAGGGGTATTTTTAAGATAACACTATTTCAGAAATACATTCATGCCTTAACCACTTTCTTTTTCATCAGAGATGTGTGTGTAAGCGGATACCATACCACGAGTGATTAATCCTCCAAGATGTAAGCCAACTGATGTGTGGACCATGCTTCGTGAGTTTTAAGAGTATACTGAAGTGCAAACCTGTCTGGCCTTCCATGGAAATTCTCTGGGGCTCTTTCTTTCTTCTGAAGCTTTTGCTTTTGTTTTTGAGACAGGTACCACTACATATCCCTGGCTGTCCTGGAACTCACTATGTAGACCAGGCTAGCCTCAAACTCACAGAGATCACCTGAGTCTTCTTCTGACTACAGGAACTAAAAGCCACCACTCTGGACACTGTAGCTTCTTCTCTGACCTTTGTGTGCTCTGTGATCCTGTTCCAGCTTCAGGGACCCAGGAATGGTTCTAGGAGTGTTCGCAGCACCTGATGAAAGCCTCTTGCCTTTCCCACCACAGCTTGACTGGGTTTTGTAACCTTCTCTTCTTCCGTAAATGTTTTAAAGTCACAGCCAAACCTCAAGTGTCTTCTCCAGGAGCCTTTTGCAGCTTCCTTAATGATGTCACCCAAAATTCCAGCAATGCTTCTGATGTAATCACAGATGTTCGGTCCTTCCAGCCTCCTACCAGCCTTTGCTCAGTGTCTTCCTCAGATGCACCAAAGACTCTGTTTTGAAGACAGACTTTATAATCTGTCATAACTTCTTACTGCAATAGCTGGATCAAAGAGGTCACACTGTGTAGAACACTGCTTTGTTACTTCCATAAAGAAAGGATGTCTCAGAGCATTACTGACAACATGCAAGACTTCAGAGGTGCAGTGGATATCAGACAATGCTTCACATCTTGCCAGGAGCAGAAAAAGTCCTTTAGTCAGAAGATGAGAGCTCCTGACTTCTCACAGCTCCTGTGGAGCACCAGCCATGCCTAGTGATCTGCTTGAAGGGTCTGGGTCTGTCTCACTGTTCCAGATGTCAAAGGGGTTTCCCTATGTGGCCTGCCATATTGCCTTCAAGTAAGCCCCATTATCTTATCCAGAGGAGCCTTGAAACCTGGCACTCATTTGGCTTTTTCTTTTTTTGTGGATGAAAGCCAGCTATGTATTTCCAGAAAAGAGCACTCCATCCATATTAAAGATTTGCTCAAGCGTCCAGTTTTCTTCCACAGCTCTCCTGTGTAGAATCTGACTTTCAACTGCCTTTCTGTCAGATTTTGCAGACTTGTTTTGATACGAGAAATGATTAATTATTTTTGAGTTTATTACACTGCCCCATGTTAACAGTAAATTTAGCCTTTTCTTTCAACATCGAAAATAAGCATTTTATTTTTGCTTATGATTATTGCAGTACAAGACTGAGTATACAGTAGTGGGTGATCTTTGGTTGGGTCATTAGCGGTGTCTTTATCCTTGATGTAGGTTCTTCTATATCATTTGTTAGTAGTTTTTTTAGATTCTTTAACAGACTCTGTCACTGTGGTGGTTTGAACAGAACTGGCCTCCTTTGATGCCTCTGTTTGAATGTTTGGCCCATAGGAAATGATCCTATTAAAAGTTGTGGCTTTGTTGGAGGACGTGTGTTACTGTGGGGTGGGCTTTGAAGTTTCAGATGCTCATACTAGACCAAGTGCAGTAGTCTTTTCTACTGCCTTTGGATTAAGATACAGAACTTTTAATTCCTTCTCTAGCACTGTGCTGTATCTGTTTGCACATTCCCATGCTTCCAGCCTTGATGATAATGGACGAAACCTCTGAACTGTAAGCCAGCCCCATTTAAACATTTTCTGTTTTGTTTCTGTTTTTTTAAAAATAAGAATTGCTGTGGTCATGGTGTCTCTTCACAGTCATAATAACCGTAAGATATAAGTTAGCACCAGGGACTGGGCTATTGCTGCAATGGGCCTGACCATACTTTTTTTTTTTTTTTGAGGAATGTAGACTTTAGGAGTTTGAACTAGAAAGGCAGTTGAATGCTTTAAGTGGGGCTTAACATACCATGCTAGTAGGACCATTCAAGATAGTGGTGATGAGGGTGATTCAGACTGTTGGGGCACCTCAAGAGGTTCCAGGAGAGAAGACTTTTAGTGTGTGCTGTTCTTGTGGTGAAGAAAGTTGCTGCTTTTTGTCCTTGTCTAAAGTATCTGCCTGAAGCTAAATTGAAAAGTTTTGTATTAATTGTGTTGGCAGAAGAAATGTCCAAACTGCCCAGTATTGACTCTCTTGTGTGCTTAGTGCTCACACTTACGGAGATCTGCAATCAGTGAAACTCACGGTTGAAGGGACCGGCTCACCACACATGGAGACCCAGTCACTAGGCTTCCATTCCCCTTCCTGTACACTCTAGCTCTGCATCGGGGAAGGTCTGCTCACCACAGATTTCTCCTCCTCAGAAGCACACAGTGCTGTTCTATCAAGAAAAATTCAAAACATACTGAGAGGCAATAAATTTTGGAAGAGACAGTGTAAACACAGTACCTAAACTTAGATATGATACGAAATAGAAATTATGATACTAGAGGTTTGAAACAACCATGCTGAACATATTAAGAGCTCTAAAAGATAAGAGAAGCCAGCGTTCAGAGCAGATGGATCCTGTGAGCAGAGAAAGACATTCCAAGAACATCCACTCAGAAGAGATGAAGACTGAAGTCATTTTTTTAAACAAAAATGAAGCGTGCCTTTTAGTAAAATTATTAATAGAAAGATATATTTGAACTAAAACTCTCTGGTTTTGAATTTATTTCAGTTGAAACTCTAAAAACAAAATAAAATCATAAAAGAAAACTGGAAACCAAACAACCAACAGTAAGAAAGTCAGAGTGTCCAAGATATCCTGGATGTCCAGAAAAGGCCAAAGGATGGAAATAATGGGGATACTACAAAGAGAAAAAATGGAAGAAATATTAGTGACTGAGAACTTCCTTTAATGTCTGATAGGACCACAGACCCAAAAAAGCCCCCTCACCACCAAAAGAAAAAGAAAATACTGAAAGATCCTGAAAGATTAGATGGTTGAAATATTACTCACTGGAGAACAGGAGTTGAATGCAAATCAGATTTTCTGTTACACAAACAGGGAGAGATTCTAGTAATGTATCTAAGCTAAGATTGTAAATGGTAGCAGCAGTAGCTGCCTAGAGTTTTCTACCTTGTGGCCATGTCCTTTGAAAAGGAAGCAAAATGTTTTCAAAGGGATAGAAATGAACAGATTTGTGGCCAGTAGTATTATCTGAAAAAGTTATTTTAAAAATATTTAGTGAGGAGGGAAATAAATAGGTCTGAAATTTAAACCTAAAGAATGTAAAGAAGATCACTGGAGAAAAATAACCAGAGATGAAATACAAGCTTGATTGACTAGGTGCTTGCTTTCATGTGTATGCACACACATGTGCTGTGTGTGGCAGGTATGTATTTATTTGTGTATGTGCATGTGTGCAGGCATTTAGAGAACATGGTCAATATCAGATAGCTTCCTTAGTCTGAAACAAGGTCACTCACTGAACCTAGAACCCCTCAGTTCAGCAAGGCTGCCTGCTTAGTGTGTTACAAGGCATCTTCTGTTCTAGCTTCAATTCACACCACACCACCACAGTGATAGAGCAACATATACTAGCTCAAAAGCAGATATACTAATCAGTGGAATAAACTCAAGGACCCAGATGTAAGTTCACATGCCTACAGCCACATGAATTTTGACACAGATGTCAAAACTATGTATTGGAGAAAAGACAATATCCTTTTTTCTTTTTCTTTTTTTTTTCTTTTGTATTTATCAAGAAAAACAGTAAATTGAATTTAAAATGCTGATAAGTTAACAATAACTATAAAGAAAATAAAAGTCATAAGCATGACTTATCAAGGGTGATAATGCAAATAATTTGCTACACATAAAATTATTTTGTGTTCAGCTTTCCCTCTGGATTTTTTTTTTCCTATCCCTGTATATCCCCATTCAAGGTCCCTTCCCCCTCCCGCCACATCAGGTCATTTTTTTTCTGAGAAAAGACAACATCTTTAAATGGTGCTGGGTAAAAAACTAAAAACCTATCTACATGTGGAACAAAACTTAATCCTTGTCTCTCACTCTGCAACTAAATCAATTCCAAATGTATCCAAGATCTCAGCATTAAATCTTAAACTCTGAAACATCGAAGAAAGGGTAGAGTGGACACTTCCTGTGAAGACTTTCTGAATAGGGGCCTGGTCATCCAGGAAATAGAGTCAGGAATTAAGTGAGACTCAGGAAATGATGAAGCTTCTGTATCGCAAAGTAAACTGTCATCTACTGGAGAGGAAGGCTACACCACCACACCTGACAGAATTAGTGTCTATACTATACAGAGAGCTCAAAGAACACTAAGAAAAAAAATCAAATTTAAAATCAGGTTTTGGAATTAAACCAAGTTGCTCAAAGAAGAAATAAACACAAACAGCTAAAAAATCAAAGACATGCAAATAAAAACTATATTGTAATGTCACATTAACTCAGGTAGACTGCCTGGAATTAAAGAGGTAAAGGTAGCAAAGGAGATGTCTATCAGAAAGCTAGACATAGCTCTACCGTTTGATTCAACTACAGCACTCCTGGGCATGTACCCAAAAGAATTCTGTACCCTTCTATAGAGACACCTTTTCCACCACATTCACTTCAGCTCCGTTCCCTGTGGCTAGGACACGGCAACAGCTTAGGTACCATCAACTGATGAATGATAATGAGGTATCTGTACAGTGAGATTTCTTCTGCCATGAAGAAAAATTAAATTATGAAACCCACAGGTAAATGTATAGGAATGGAAAATACTACATTGATTGAGGTAACCCAGGCCCAGAAAGACAAACACCACATGTTCTCATTAATATATAGATGTTTGTATTAAATCTTCATGTCTGCACATTTAATTTATAATACTTATAAAATTCAGAAAGCTAGAATCAAGCCATTGATGGGAGGGAGAAGGGAGATTCTAAGTGAAGGAGAATTGTAGAATTAGTGTGATATGAAGGGGAGTGGAGTGAAAATGGGAAAGCAGTTTAGAGCTGCCAAATGGAAAGCCCGGTAAGAGGGGCAGGATGGTTATGAGTCTGGGTTGCTCTTCCAGACGTTTGATTCCCAGCTCCTGTGCTGCAGCTCACAGTGTCTGTAACTCAGGCCCCAGAGGATCCTTGGCCCTCTTCTGATTTCCATGGACACCAGTCATACGCACCGTACAAAGAAGACATGCATGCAAGCAAAACATCCATACACATTGCGTTAAATAAGTAGAGAGAGAGAGAGAGAGACAGAGACAGAGAGAGAGTGTCCAGTATGAGGTATGGGGTAACTCCTCGAATCGTTGGTCAGCAGTGCCCTGGAAATTCCCCCAAGCAATTTAGGGTACCGCTATTGCCCCCAACCCCAAGAACTTGATGGTAAGTTTCTTTTGCTAAAGGCACCACATACGCACTTTGGTCACAGGACATAGATAACTTTGGAACTGATAAAATGTCCTTCCTCCTGCCCAGCTTTCATAATACTGGAAAGTGCCATGCGTGCTACTGGGGGAGAAAAGCCACCATCAGTCTTACCCAGCTGTGAACTCTGAAAATCTATTGGTTCAAGTTCTGCACGTGGCTAAAGATGATCTGTCTGAAGAAGGCATGGGGGCAGGGCAGGGTGGGGGAATGTCAGAATCTGAGTCTGAATGTGCTGAGTTAGAAGCGTTTCTCATTCATCCGGGGCAGGATGTTGAAAGGACAGCAGATTTGGTGGAGAGGGCAGAGGTCTGGCCTGGGGTTAACATTTGGGAGGGATCAGTTGATAGATGATATTGAAAACTAAAACATAAGTACACCTCTTTCAAACTCTGCTCCAAACTGAAGCAAAATAGAAAAGCAGAGGTCAATCTCATCCATGAATGTGGATATTAAAAAGCTTCAAAGAGGAGAAAAGCTAACTGAACCTAACTACATTTTAAGAAATCTGATTTTGATGTGTGGGTTGTTTGTTTGCTTTGTTTTGCAAGCGTTTTTATAATTGTCCCTGTAAGCACTGCCTTCACTGTATTCTCCATGTCTTAATGTTAGTTCAAAATATTTTAAGGGATTCCCCCCTTCTCTCTTTTTTTTTTTTGCAATTGGTAAAGTTGTTCCTTAGATTTCTCTTTTGACTCAAGTGCTGTTTGGAAGTATGTTTTGGACTCTCAGGCCTTTTGAGGATCTTCTGCCCAGCCTTCCTTCCCAGCCCCTCATCTTTCTGCTCTGCCCTCTTGGTGCTGACTACAGACGGCAGAATCCCGTGACTGCCGATGTAGCTGCTTTGGCATTGACCCTGACTATTAGGATTTCTCTGCTACTCTCATCTGTTATTTTCTTCCACTCTTTCTCCAAGGCCTGTGGTTTTCAGTGACATTTGTCTTCATTCCCTCTCTTCCCTCAGCACATCAATTATTCTTCTTTATCTTTTTCTAGTGGTTAATCCAGGGTTTGTAATATGTATCTTTAAGTTAGGATGTTATTAATTCTTTAAGAATGTCATATATGAGAACAATGCTCCTGCATTCACAGAGCTGGGACCATGCTATCAGGGACCACACTTATTGAAAACTGACGATCCCTTCCCTAGAAGCCTTTACCTGTCAATATCACTTCAGATAAAGGTTTGGGCTCATGAACCTCCCATCCTCTGTATTGGAATGTTGACTGTTTTGATCCTGTGTGGACAACCACAGTTCTGATGAGTTCGTGAATAGGGCAGCCTTGCCAAGTCCAGAAGACATGGTTTTGCTTCTGGTCTTTTGTGCCTCTGCTCTCACAATCTTTCCGTCCATCATCTGAGGTGACACTAGAGCCTTGAGCAGCTCGTATCACATGAATGTGTCATTTATGGTTGATCACTCCTCATACACTTATTCTCTGAACTCTGACCAGTTGTGAGTTTCTGTATTAGCTACCAGCACGGAACAAAGAAACATCTCTGATGAGGTCTGAGTGCTGTGCTAATCTGCAGAGATGTAGATTTAAAAGCAGTTTGATACACATGAGTGATTATGTTAGTTCATTAGCATCCAGGATTTCTGTCTTGAGTGAGTGGAATTATTGAAGTAAAAAAGTGAACTCTAGTAGTCTCCAGTTTCAGTCAGTAGAATTCACCAATGGATTCAACTGGGCCCGATAGTCTCGGTTTCAGCAAATTATTAACTATTTATTGAGGTTTCTTCAATAGGTAAAGCACCATTCAAACTGTCCTGTTTTCTTTTGTGACATGTAGAACATTTTCTGTTTGATCTACATTACTGATATGCAGGTATAGAATTGTTATGCAGAAGCCTTTATCCCCTTATGATGGCCTGAATGATCCTAGGCAATATGTATTCACTACTCATATTAGCAACTTGGATCCTTTGCCTATGATCTAAGAGATCTATTAGTCTAACTGATCATTTCAAAGAAATATTTGTAATATTAATTTCCTATTTTCAATTTTGCTGATTATGACTTTTCTTCTTGGCTTTCTTTTCTTTGCTCTGGTTTTTCTAGTTTCCTTGAATACAATTTCTCATCACTGACTCTAGCTCTTTCTTTTTCTCTGCTACAGAAATTTAATGCTATAAATAGTGTTAAAGTTGACATAACTTAAGCCTTTATCTTTTTATTTATGAGTAGTTTAGTGAATTTTCTGTAAGTGCAGTTAATTTTTAAAGCTTTACACACACACACACACACACACACACACACACACACACACAGACCTACATACATTTAAATTAAAATTAGCTAAATTTTATCAAAACTGACAACTCAGATTCTGTCATATTCCTTCCATTTCAAGTCTTCTGGCCTCTTATGCTCAGGAACTGCCATTTGAATTTCATAGACACAGTTATCTCTCATCCGAGAGTGTTTAGCTGGGGAGCTCTGGTTTATAATATCACCACACAGATACCTGCACAGGAAGCTCCATTCCACCTATCATATCCTAGATCACACAGCTCCATCACTGAGTAGGATGTCTTTCTGCATGTTGTGAATATGCTTTATCACCATTGGTTAATAAAGAAACTGTTTTGGCCTATGGCAAAGCAGCTTAGAGGCAGGTGGGAAATCCAAGCAGAGATAAAGATGGAGAATGGTGGAATCAAGGAGAAGCTGCCTGCTGCCTTCCAAGGAAGCACGATGTGCTGAGGCACAGGTGAAGCCACAGAGCCACATGGAAATACACAGGTTAATGGAAATTGGTTAAGTTGTAAGAGCTAGTTGGTAATAAGTCTGAGACACAGGTCAAAAAATTTGTTATTAACATAAGCCTCTAAATAATTATTTTATAAATGGCTTCAGTACTACAGGTGACAGAGATTCCTCTGAACCACAGGCCTGGACAGCTCAGAAAACTTCTGGCTACAACTGAGAGGCTACTTTTGAGTATGGAGGTAAAAACAGTATCTACCACCCACCACATACAGCCTTGTCTTCTTCATTGTTCTACCACTCCTGAAAGAACATTCCAGAGGAAGATGGAGGTCTCTAACTTGTTCGTTACTGAGACCATGGACTATAAAAGAATATTTTCGAAGGGTAGGTACTTGAAACATAAAGTAAATGCATGGAGTAGACTAAACAATATAGAAATTACCAATGATGAAGCAGAAATTACAGTTTTTAAACAAGAATAAAGTTGTGCATAATATTATTTTGTTCTTCCCATCACTAATACCCTTAGTCCCTTGTTATTCTTTTCGTCTGTGGTTTGCTTGGTTATTTTGTTTGCTTGCTGACTTTCGTTTTAAGACAGTGTCTTACTACAGCTAGCTTGGAATTCATAACATAGACCAGGAAGGTCTTGAACTCACTGCAGTTCTTGTACTGTTGCCTTCCAGTCCTGGGATTACAGATATACATCACCACACTCAGTCCAAAATAATACCTCTTGAAGTTTTTGTATTTTTCTCCTTTGTCTTCTTATTTTCTCAGTTTTTTCTTATTAACTTGTTTTAGAAGAAGCTTGCTTTATTACAGTGTTTTCAAAAACATAATTTTAAATTAGTTAGTATTGTCATTTTCTTTGATATTTTCACTTCATTTATTCTTCTAAAGTCTTTAGAATTTATCTTGTTTATCTTGTGTTAACTTCTCTTTCATTGTTGCCCAATGCTTATAGCCTTCCTTAATATAAACAAAAAGCATATTTAAACCTCCTTTATCTTAATCCTCTCTAAGGAAACTGTAAGTCCAGCCTTATTTCCAATTTGACAAAATTATTAAAATTTGGATGTTTTCTTTGGTCTATGAGGTAGCAAGAATATGAGTTTTTTCCTTGGGTAAACAAAGTGGGTTTCGTTAATAGCTTCCTAAATCCAAAGTTTATGAAACTGCTTTTAATTATCTTGTGTAAGTGTGAAAAGCTTGCCCCCAAATGTTGCATATTCTTTGGAGTTTGTTAGAGCATGTCCTGATGGGAGAGGAGGGAAACAGAGATGTAGGGAGGGAGGGAGACAGAGAGAGAGACAGAGAGAGACAGAGAGAGACAGAGACAGAGACAGAGAGAGAAGGAGGAAGAGAGAAAGAGTGCATGTATGCTTGAGAAGAAAGCCATTTTCAAAGATGTTGGATGGACTGTTCCGCATGTCACATTCTCCAACCTTTAACCAGGACTGCCAGAGGACAGCACAGTGGGCCTTACCCAGAAGCCTCTACAGCACTAGCTCTCAGCCTTGCTAATGCTGCTGCCCTTTAACTACTTCCTCATATTATGGTAACCCCCAAACTTAAAATTATTTTTGTTGTTGCCTCATAACTATAATTTTGCTGCTGTTATAAATCATAATGTGAATTTTTAGAGATCAAGGTTTGTCAAAGGGGTCACGACCCACTGGGTTGAAAACTGTTGGTTTATTGAGACCAGGCTTTAATAGCTGTCACCTAGCCTTGAAGCTAAGATTGAAATGAGCTTATTTGTCTGCATGTGCAGATGTCACCGTAACCATCAAGCCATAGCTATAATACATGGTGGCAGGGCTCTATCTCTTACCTGTTCACAGCCATCCAGGGAAATGGGAGGCAGTAATATTTCAAATATCCCTTCAGAGTGTTTTATAGTTTTATGTGTCTCATCTTCTCAAGTGAAGCATTTCACAGTCAGTAATGCATGCGTCTTGTTCTATGAGAAGCACAGGAACCCATCAGCAGCACAACAGGTGTGCTTCATCACTGTGCTCCCCATCAGTCTGTGCACGTGACACGACCTGCTCCTCCTCAGATCGCATTGGTGTTCCTGGTCTCTGTCATGTGTGACTGGTGAACAGAGTTCTGTTCTACAAAGGCTCAGTGGGTGTGATCTGCTGTACCAAGCTGAGCATCGGAACCACACAGACAAGAAAACAACCTGCCTTTGTGGGGCTGTCACCAGATGACTCAGGTCAGATGAACTCCATCCACAGTGGATGCAGCCCAGTTGCTCCATCACTTCCCAGGCAGCTCTCTCATCCCATGTTGTTTGACCCAAGATATCCAGTCCCCCCTCCCCCCGTTCCTGTCCTCCAGCCCTGTGGCCTGCTGGCCATCAGCTGTAGAATACATTCACTGTGGCATCTTCAGGCTCCAACAGTTGGATCCTACCAAGCCTTGCTCTCTACTTTAAGACCCCATCTCAGCCACATGGCTCAGACTGTTTCATAAACATGCTTCTTCTTTATGTTCCCCCCGCTTCCCATCAGTACAGCTGAACAAGAAGAACTTTACTGATTTAGACATTTTGAGAAACTAATCCCCCTTACATTCAGAGAGGAGCCATTCTGAGTATCTTATCCAAAATTATGATTTAGGTTCTTCCAGAATGAGTTATAAAGGGAAGAGTGTATTTTCTCATTCTCTGAGGAAAAATAAATTCATTATCACTTATGATTAATGAATAGTCACCCATATATTTGATAAGAGCTTTCCTGGAAGTCTTATATCCTTTCTAAGAAGAACACAAGGTTTTCAGCATCTTGTGAAAAATAAAATTCAAGGCCCCTGTTCAAAAGATAGCAGGCATTCAGCAATAGAACATTAAAATTCCCAAGCCTGTATGCCCATGAAGCCAGCCTCTGACCTTTCTGCTGTATATTTTGATTTGATTCCTTGGAGGGTGCCAAGAAATGTGAAGTGTTTAAAACCTAAAAAATATTATGAAGAGCTTTGAATTTTTTCAACAAAGACAGACAACTCTTTGGTTAAGAGCAGTTGGCAGACACATGATGATATGACACCACTTCCCTGAAGGTTTTAAAGTTTCTCTGCTGCTCAGCCTCCTCCTCTGGAAAGCTGGTGTAATGACAGTACCTGGTCCATGGCCTTCTTCTAGGACTATAATGGATCACTGCAGGTAAAGTGCTCAGAGCAATTCTTGGCATGCAGAATGCTTTGTAAAAGTTTGGGCTTATTCTTTGAAAATGTTTCTGATTTTAGCATTTAATCTTGGTTAAAGTATTTCCACATGTAGCTATATTTTATGACAGGACATTGAAGCATGAATCAGAAAAAAAAGACAAGCAAATTACAATATAATAAGAATTCTACTTTGGGCACTGTGGTTGGTATATAAGCAAAAAGGAGCATGGGAACCAGAGTGGAATAGCTACATAAATTAACTAATGAATTTGAGTATTCATTCTTTCAGATAGTATTTCCTTATTTCTTGAGAGTTGGAAAGATATGTATAATGAATCCATTTGTAGAAGCTGGAAGTTCTAAGCAAGGGCAGTAAGATGGAGGGTGGGCATTAGAAGCAATGGACGCACCGAAACAGATGCTTAGGGAGCAATGGATTCTTCCGTCTTAACAGAGCCAGGGTACAATGGAACCCTGTGCACTGGTCATCCTGCTCTTTATTTCTACCCAGATGATCCAAGGGCAGAAGTCAGATTTCAACAGAACCAGGTTAAGAACAAAGTGTTCTGGTCTGGCTTACGAGGTTTGTTTTCTGCACTAGAAGAGACACAAAAGGGCTGGATTCTGTAGCAAACATTGACTTGAAACCTCCAGCTTAGTCAAAGTGACCTTCACAAGAGAGCTAATTTCTAGAACCTATCTATAAACTACCCATAACATTTCACTTTTTAATTCATAGTGCTAGACACCTATAAGAAAAACCTTGAGAAATCCTACACTAGAGACCTAACAGCGCAGCTGAAAGCCTTAGAACAATTAGAAGCGAACTCACCTAGAAGGAGTAGACGGCAGGAAATAATCAAACTTAGAGCTGAAATCAATACAATTGAAACAAAAAGAACAATACAAAGAATCAATGAATCTAAGAGTTGGTTCTTTGAGAAAGTTAACAAGATAGATAAGCCCTTAGCCAA